>JASVEL010006673.1:0-10661 GCA_032618575.1 Nicotiana noctiflora
GATCGTAAGGTTCGAGATGTAGATTTCATGGTTGGTGAACGAGTATTGCTCCGAGTGTCGCCTATGAAGGGCGTGATGAGGTTTGGGAAGAAGGGCAAGCTCAGCCCTAGGTATATTGGCCCATTTGAGATTCTAGACAGAGTGGGAGGGGTGGCTTACAGATTAGCTTTGCCGCCTAGCTTATCAGCCGTGCATCCACTTTTTCATGTATCTATGCTTCGGAGATACCACGACGATCCCACACATGTGTTAGACTTCAGTACTGTCCAATTGGACAATGATCTATCTTACGAAGAGGAGCCGGTAGCCATTCTAGACAGGCAGGTTCGATAGTTGAGGTCGAAGAGTTATCCTTCTGTGCGTGTTCAGTGGAGAGGTCAGCCTCCTGAGGCATCGACCTGGGAGTCCGAGTCTGATATGCGGAGCCGCTACCCACACTTGTTTCCTGACTCAGGTACTTCTTCTTTTGTCCGTTCGAGGACGAACGGTTGTTTTAGAGGTGGAGATTGTGACGACCCAAAGGGTCATCACTTATTTAATTAATCATTTCGAGCTTCTGAGGCCTTGAAAACCTCATTCTATGTTGCCTCGATTTACGTGCACGATCCGAGCATGTAGCCGAAAGATTTTGTGATAGAAAATATGAATTCTATGAGAAATTTGGATAAAAATGATATTAATATTGATATGGTTGACTTCGGTCAACATTTTTGGTAAACGGATCCGGACCCGAGACTTGATGGTCCCGAGAGGTCCGTAGGAAAATATGGGACTTGGACATGCGTCCGGAGTCGAATTCTGAGGCCTAGAGCCCAAGTTATGAATTTTTATGTGAAATGGTTTTTGATGCAATTATTAAAGGAAATAAATTAATTGACCTTGGTATCGGGCTCGTATTTTGGTTCCGACGCCCGGTACAAGTCTTAAATATTATATATGTGATTTCTGTAAAGTTTGGTGACATTTGGATGTCGTTTGAGATGTTTTGGACCTTGAGTCCCAAGTTTGAAAGTTTTGAAAACTAAAGGCATGAAAATCATGCATTTGAGGCTTGATTTGATGAAAACGAGGTGATATTGGCGATGTGATCGCACAAACAAGTTCATAATGTGTTTTTGAGGTTATGTGCATATTTGGTTTGGAGCCCCGAGGGCTCGGGTGAACTTTGGATAGGCCACGAGATCAATTTTTTCATGTTAGAAGTTGCTGTCTGCAACTGGTCTGCAAAGTTCGCAAATGCGAACAATAGTTCGCAAATGCGAACTCCCCACTATTCTGCAGAGTTCGCAAATGCGAACAATAGTTCGCAAATGCGAACTGGCCACTATTCCGCCTGGGTTCGCAAATGCGAACAATAGTTCGCAAATGCGAACCTCCCCATATTTAGCCTGTGTTCGCAATTGCGAACAATAGTTCGCAAATGCGAACTTCCCACTTTTGCCTTGGCTTCGCAAATGCGAAGAAAAGTTCGCAAATGCGAACTTCCCACCCTTAGCTTATTTTTAAAACTCCAGAAATTGGTCGGGGTTCGCAATTGCGAACCCATGTTCGCAAATGCGAACACACATACCTAAAAAACACGAATTTCACTCATTTCTTCACATTTTACAAAACCAAAACACCCATTTGCGATTCTTCAAGGATTTCTTCTTCATCAAAACGATTGTAAGTCACTTTTTACTTAATTCTTTCAATTCCTAACATCATTAAACATGTTTTTCATAAGAAATCAAAGATTTTCATGGTAAAATTCTTGTTTTTGTTAGAAAATAGGGTTTTTCATAAATTGGGGAATTAGACCTCGAATTGAGGTCCGATTTGGAAACAAATTATATATATGAACTCGTGGGGGAATGGGTAACCGGATTTTGGTCCTAGCCCCGAATTCCGACCATGTGGGCCCGGGATTGAAATTTACTATTCATGGCAGAATGTTGTAAAAGTGGTATTTGGTATTAAGAATTAGTTTGTTGAGTAAGAATTGATGTTATTAAATCAATTGTGTATAGATACGGTTGGATTGGAGCCAAATTGAAAGAAAAGACATTTCCACGGAGTGAATTGTTCATAAGCATTCGAGGTAAGTGTTTGTTCTATCCTAGCTTGAGGGAATAGGATTATGTGTTATGTGTTGTGTGATCGAGTGCGGTGTATGGGCTGTGGTGACGAGCATCCATACACTGGCGTCTAGTATGACCGCGAGTCGTTGGAAAATGATATTTTGAGATATATTACAGGTGAATTGTTATTGTTCTCCCTTGTTGGGACTTGTTGTGAAGATAATTATTGATTGCCCTTGATGGGACGATTTATGAATTGCTGTTTCTTTCTTTGCCCTTAACTCTGATTGTTATTTGGGTGAGGAAGAGTGATAATGCACGAACGGTGATGTCGTGCCATGTTTATTTATTTATGCACGAAGGTTAATGCCGTGCCATGTTTATTTATTGATTATGCACGAAGGATCATGCCGTGCCCCGTTATTGAACCATGTACGAAGGATCATGCCGTACTATGGATGTGAGGATGAGAGTAAAAGCACGAAGGGTGATGCCGTGTACTTTATTTGTTTGTTTGGTGAGGATGAGAGTAAAAGCACGAAGGGTGATGCCGTGTACTTTATTTGTTTATTTGGTGAGGATGAGAGTAAAAGCACGAAGTGTGATGCCGTGCAATTGCTTGCTATTTCTTGAAGTGATATTATTCGTGTTTACATTATACTTTGTTTTCCTTGTGAAATTATTAACTGTGGTTAATTGTTGAATTCTTTAAGATATTCCTTATTGTGTTAATACTTGATTATTTCTTGTTATTTTGTGGTACACATATATATATTGAATTGTGAACCTATTAACTGTTGTTAATGGTTGAGTTCTTTTGAGATATTCCTTATTGTGTTATTACTTGGTTAATTCTTGTTATTTGTGGTATACATATATATGGAACTGCACAGGTTTATGTGGGTGTCTGGTCCTAGGCTTGTCACTACTTCGCCGGATAGGCCAGGCACTTACCAACACATGGGGTCGGTTGTGCTGATACTACACTTCTGTGCATTTTTGCACAGGTCCAAGTTACGATCTGGAGCAGCATCATTAAATCTTTTGCGTGGGAGTTGATCATATTTGAGACTGAGGTAGCTTGCAGACGTCCGCAGGCCCGTCGTCTCTCTCTTTACTTATGTTACTAGCTGTAGTCTCTTTGTTCCGAGACAAACAGAATTATGTTATATTTCTTTCAGACTTTTATGTGTAGTATTCCATAGTAGTTCGTGAGTTGGTGACTCCACGTCTTGGGTAGAGGATTTTAGTATGATTTTCACCTTGTGAATTGTTATTTCCATTTCGATAAAGTATTCCGCATTTATTTAATTAAAATTGTATTAAAAACAGGATAGTATGAATACAGTGGCTTGCCTAGCTACCACGAGTAAGTGATGACCCTTTGGGTCGTCACAATGCAGCTCAATTGGTGAGAGGTGAGGGAGTAAAATCCCTGAAAAGCCTTGGGTCTTAGGTTTGATTCCCAGTAGCTGCAGTTATGCGTGGAATGCTCCTATACCCAAGGGTAACAATTCCTTAGGCTGCGTGTCACTAAAGGGTTTAGGGGTTCTTTTTTTAGGTTAAATGCACGAATTAATTTCGGCCCTTGGATCAATTTCGGCCGTTGGATCACGAGAATCCAATAGCCAAGATCAGTCTTCTAATAAAAACGTGGTCGTTTAGGGGTGACTGTGCGGGTACTGGTTTGGACGGGTTTCACCGGGTTTTGGGTTGGACTGGGGTAAAAATTTTTTTAGGCTTGGAATTTTATTTTTAAACTGGTCCAACTCCAATTTCTTTTCTCTTTTTATTATTTTTCTTTTATTTTCTTCCTAGTTTATAACATTGAAATCCTAGATTAAATTACACAAATCAAATTAACTTCAACTAACAATTAACACACAAAAATACCAATTTTAAAATAAAATCTAATTTGACATTAAACACTAAAATACAAAATTACATATTTTTGTGATTTTTTCATTTTCGTAAAATAAACTTAACTACTTCTAAGTGCGGAATTATATCCTAAAACTATAAATGCAACATATTTTGTATTTTTTATTAATTTAAACAAATAGACATGGACACACAAACGCAAACAATAAGAGAAAAAGTAACATAAAATCCATAAATATTGCAAACAACACAAAACTCTTTTATTTTAAATTTTTGGGAGTAATTCTCATATAGGGCAAAAATCACGTGCTCACAATATCCATATCTATATTATATTAAAAGCACGAGAGCCTTTAGCCAATTGTTGTTTGCCTATTTTATTCTTTAAAAATAGAGTTCATATTGGACAATATAATTGTTTTTAATTATTTTTTTAATATTTAGGATTTTTAAATTACCTAAAATTTTGCATATTAAATCATTCCTCATTTGAACTATTATGTAGGAAATCCTAATATTTATGATATCAAAGTTAATTAAATTTTAGCTTTTATATATTTGAACAAATGTAGCTAATTCGAGAAGATTAAGAATCTTCCTAGCAAAAAAAAATTGTTTAGTAAGAGAAAAAAAATGACTTAGATTTCAACTAGAATTAATCATAAAAGTCTAGAATTTTAAAAGTGACAACATAAATGAGTGTTAACCTTAAAGACCTTTTCATTTGTTTCTTTTGCTTTTGTTAATTTACAGACGAAAGGCCATAATGTTATACTTGCAAATTGCAACAAATATTAATTTAACATTCAATTATAAACACGATTAGATTTCATATTTTAAATACATGGATTAATAATTAAACAAGATTCAACCAATAAAATTTATGTACCTAATAAAATAATAATAATAATAAAAATATAATCGCAACTCTTATTATTAGGAGTTATGTTTTTAACCTCAAAATATTTTAAAATCTATATGCACTTAATTAAGCATAAGATGAAGCCAAATGACAAGCTAAAATAAGCAACTTGGCAATTTTAAGACAACATTAAAAATTTAAATTATAAATAAAAATATATATTAATGAAAGTAGTAGTTCAATAAGAATTATTTTTTAATTATGATACAAATCTCTATTAGTAGTATAATTTCGTTAACATTTTTTTTTGTATAATTATGGTATGAACGAAATAAATTATTGTAGGGACAAATTTTAATTAATTGATCAAGCTTTGTAACTGACCTTATTTAGTTACAATATACATTATTGTAGGTATCTATAATATTGATTTATGTATAATTCAGTTATGTTAGGTATCCTTTTTTGAGAAAGAATCAATTAAATTTTTATTTTGTATCTTACACATTAATTTTAAGTTAAAATAATAATTTTTTATTTAGTACAAGCTTTGCATATGACCTTATTTGGATGCAATATACATTATTTTAGGTATCTTTTATTAGAATTTTGTGTATAGGTCGGGTCGTTACAATCCTTTTTTGAGAAAGAATTAATTAAATTTATATTTCGTATATTACACATTAATTTTAAGTTGGAATAATAATTATTTTATTTAGTACAAGCTTTGTATCCGCCTTATTTGTAAACAATATACATTACTATAGGTATCTTTAATCATATTTTGTGTATAATTCAGTTATGGTAGGAAAAATAATTAAATAGTAATATATATGTAATGAGCTTATATTAATGTTTCTATTTCCATTCATTCCTTTTGATTCGGAACAGTGATGTAATTAGAATGTATAACTACTCTTAGAAAGGCTAGCGACTTGTACTACCGATTTTGAGAATTGTAAATCGTTTAGAGAAAGTTCAGTTGAAGTTAATAAGTATCAATGTTATTTCGGTTTATGTTAGGCTTACCTAGTTTGAAGACTAGGTGCCATCACGGCTCCTTCGGAGGGATTTTTGGGTCGTGACAGATATATAAACAGAAAAATAGAGATAGTGTGAGAATATTTATACTTTGAATTAATTAAGTATAAGAAAATTAAATAATTAAATAATACTCAAAAATATTATTTAAATGAGAAAAAGAGTTCCAAGTAAGAGGATAATAGTACAAAAATATGATCTTTTAGGAATAAAAAATTTATATTTATATATTTTTATGAAAAGGGCAATAAGAAAGATATCAAGTCAATTGGTAAGCAAATAAAAGATTACATGAATATAACATTATTAAGTAATAAATAAAGCAATAACTAGAAACAAAGATTAAAGAAAGAGTAGTTTTGGGTGAAAATATAGAAGGATAAAACTTATTCGAATTTACGGTGGAACTTAAAGTGACAGTAAGAATTTTGCTAAATAATATGCTCAAAAAAGACATATCACAATTGCGATATGTTTAGTATTATTTAATATTGACCATAAAATAAAAAACAAGTACTAAATCAAGGAGTTAGATTGCTACAAATATAAAATAAAAATATAAATAAAAAGAAACGTTATTAGAAGTTTTAAATTTTAAGGTTATTTCAATAACTCAAATTATAATTTAATATTTGTGTTCGCGCATCGCTGGTACTAATACTGTCACAACCCAAACCCTGGTCGTGATGGCGCCCAACCATATTATCCCTTAAACCATATTATCCCTTAAACCAGCCAGTTATTAATTCCAATTAATCAAATTAAACTGTAACGACCCGATGATCATATCAGGTGATAAGCGAGATAGTAAAAGCATAAAAAATACGGTCCCATCCATATCGTGGTGGCACGAGACTGAGCCTCTACAGAATAACATCCTAATACAAACAAGTCTAGGCAAAAAGAAAACAACAAGATGATAAAGAAGGAGAAAACAGGCTCTGCGGACGCTGGCAGCTACCTCGTAGTCTCCGCAAAAGTAGACAAGGATCAGCGGCTACAATATCTCAACTGCCCTCCTGAACCTGTATATCTGCACGAAAAGTGCAGGGGAGTGGGGTGAGTATATTTCAACTCAGTGAGTAACAATAATAAACAATAACCGAAAATAAGAACTCCTGTACTATCACTAAACAGTTCTAAGGCAACCCCCCACAGGTTAGTCATCACTATAATGAGTACTCTGATCTCCAGTCCATATCTATCTCTACAAGATCCCACACTGATCAAACCCTCACTCGTACCCCTACGGTGTACAGCCATCTCAATATATGAAGACACATACATATGTCTATAATGTATAAGTATTTAAGTAGGTAATAGGATATGAATAAGTATAATGTTGCGGCGTGCAGCCCGCTCCAATACATATACCGCTGCGGCGCGCAGCCCGCTCCATTTAACGTCGACGACGCTCACTGGGGGTGTATACAGACTTCGGAGGGGCTCCCTAGGCCCAAGCGCTATGATGCTGCGGCGTGCAGCCCGATCCACACATGTATTACTGCGGCGTGCAGTGCGGAGGGGCTCCCTAGGCCCAAGCACTATGATACTGCGGCGTGCAGCCCGATCCACACATGTATTACTGCGGCGTGCAGTCCGATCCAATATATATATGTATATATAGTTATACTGCTGCGGCGCGCAGCCCGATCCCATAATATACACCAGCGCTCACCGAGAATGTGTGCAGACTCGGACTCCGAAGGGGCTCCTACAGCCCAAGCGCAATAATACTGCGGCGTGCAGTCCGTCCCTCATGTATATTACATGTTATTACTGCGGCGTGCAGTCCGATCCAATATATATATACTGATGCGGCGTGCAGCCCGATCCAATGTAGGTATATATATATATAATACCTCATAATGGGTCCTCGACCCTATCCCAGTCAGTATATGCTTGGCCTCTCGGGCCCAATATAATATATCTCAGTGGGTCCTCGACTCTAACTCAGTCAATATAAACCCAGCCTCTCAGGCTGACTTAACTGGAATAGGGAATTCCACCCTAGGTAGTATCTTTCAAAGTACACATCTAGTACTGGCTTGTAATATGCTATACAGTTGTAGTTACGGCTGAGTGTATGTTCCCAACATCATATAAGGGTCACCTAGCCCTATAGGTTCCCTAATACTCTACAGATCGGCACAAGGCCCCAAATATGGCTATTAGCCCAATTGCATAGTTATAATCTCATTAACAGTCATAAAACACAATATTCTATTAGCCGAGAAGGGCCAAGTCCGAACCCCCAATCACAATGTCACCACGCCCGTCATAGAACGCGTGTCTCATCTCAATATAGCACTATGAAGTGCTAGAACGGGGGTTTCAAACCCTCAGTACATTGTTTACTACTACCACTCACCTCGAACCGGTAGAAGCTTCAATCCGCCTTGTGCTTGCCTCGCAAATCAATCTCCTCGGATGCCAAATCTGCTCAAAATCATAGAGAATGCATCAATATATGCTAATTTCACGCAATTCATCCGAAATAACCCAAATTGTATCAAAACCCACAAAGTTGTCAAAACCCGAATTTTGGTGTGCTTCTCGAAAAATTATAAAAGTTACATATTTGGAAACCTCATCTCAATACGAGTCTAGGCATATAAAATTTACCAAATTCGGACTCCATTTGCCCGCTCAAATCGGTATTTTTCTATAATTTTAGGCCCAGGGCCTAAAACCCACATTTAATCCTCCATTTTCATAGAAATAATCCATGATTTCATGATAAAAGCGTGTAATTAAACCACGAAACTTACCTCCGACAATACCCCGATGATCTCCCAGCTATTTCCCTTCACTTCCTCTCTCTAGGCTTCAAAAACGGGGGTTTATGAAATGAAACCCGTAAGTGAAATGTTTCTGGTTTTAATTCACTGCCTGGGCCATTTACACTACGCGTTCGCGTTCACTCCCACGGGTTCGCGATGCGCAGCTCCGGCTTAACCTTCACGAACGCGACCTCTCCAACGCGTTCGCGATGAACAAGTTCCCAGCCGCCTGATTTTCCTTCTACGCGTTCGCGATACCCTTCACGCGAACGCGATGCACACCCTCACGCACCTACGCGAACGCGACCCCCTGAACGCGATCGCGAAGCTCTAGAATCCTGGCCTACGCGAACGCGATACCCAGTCTCGCGAACACGATGATTTGACCCGCCTGGCCTTCGCAAACGCGGCCCATGCCACGCGAACTCGAAGGCTTAAATTATGCCCAGTGATCTGCAATTTTTCTGCAGATTTTTATGTTCCAAATATGCCGGATGATGGTCCGGATTCACCCCGAGGCCCCCGGGACCCCAACGAAAACCACCAACAAACTCCAAAACATGATACGAACTTGTTCCAAGAATAAAAGCACCATCATAAACATCAAAATCACCAATTACACACGGATTCAAGCCTAATTTTCTTCCAAACTTTCGAAATAGACATTCGATCAAAAACCCGATCCAAAATCACCTAACAGAGCTACTGCAACTGTCGGAATTCCATTCCGATTACCGGATCAAAATCTTACCTACCGTTCGGATTTCGCCAAAATTCAATCTTAGCCAATTCAAGCCTATTTCTACACCGGACCTCCAAATTCAATTCCGATTGCTCCCCTAAGTCACAAATCACCTCCCGGAACTAACCGAATCATCAGAATCCGATTCCGAGCCCTCTAACCAAATAGTCAACTCTGGGTTGACCTTCCACATTCAAGTTTCCTTCCAAAAGGCTATATGCCTCATATTCAATCCAAATCACTCCTAACTCACCCGATGGACTCTAACACTGATATAAAAGCATAAAACATATAAATTCAAGGTAACGGGGTAGTAATTTCCGTGACGACGGACGGGGACGTCACAAATACTAATTTATATAAAGTTAAGAAAGGTATAGAAATAAAGTACTACATATCATTAAAAAGAAGACAACAAAGAAAACACAAAAAGAAAAACAAAGGGGGGAAAATACCTCGACACTATGCTTCTCGTGAGTCGGAGACTCAAGTGTGCTGATTGAACGAACACATGCGGCAATTTATAAATTTTGAAAAACTGTTACTCAAAGGTATATTTCGATGTGGGATAGTGTGTTATAAACATCTAAAAGGATTAGACTAATAACGGGATTCAGCATTCTGAAAGTCCAAATAGAACTCAAAAATTATGTCTATGCCAAGTTAGATTTATATGGGATCAGCATATATGATCCCACCTTCTTCCACGTGTTATTCTTTTGAAGAGTATACCATGCAAATTCAAATATGAATGGTGTTGATGGTAGGAAAAATAAATCTAAGAATCTGATGCCGACATAATATAGTATCAGGCCTATACAAATATGAATTTGAGGTCAAATTTTATTTGATCTGGACATCAAATTCAATGTTTTACTAATACTTCAAGCATAGTCATTATGTTAATACGTTTGACAAATCTTGAAGTAGGGGCATTTGTAAGAATTTAAATTTTGTTAGATTAAAATTCATAAAATGATTTGGAGCATATTAAATACAAGACATTAGTCCAAATAATTATTGTGGCTGGTAAATTGGACTACTTAATTAAATCAAATATATGTGTTAGACTAATCCATTTAATTGGACTACAGATTAAATGATAAGCCCATTTCATTAGCCCAAGGTCCAAATAGCTATTAGTCCTTTCTTAAAGCTCAGGCTCATGCCACGTGTCAAGTGATGTGGTAATCCAAGTCAAAAGAACAAGCCAATAATATCATGCGACGTGTAAAGTTGTAATGACCCGGCCCACCACTGTGCATATATTGTCCGCTTTGGGCCTAGCCCGC
>JASVEL010006674.1:0-70631 GCA_032618575.1 Nicotiana noctiflora
TATGTATATTTAATGAAGTTACGGAAAAACTTAAAACTCACCACTGAAAGTTAATCCTCATTCGACAAATCTGATGGTTCATTGAACATCAGGCAACTAACTTTAGAATACAAAATATAAACCAATAATTATGTTATACTTTTTTTGTACCTATAATACAAGGTGGTTATATAAATTGAATTTTTCCACTCCGTACCAGAGAATTTGTGCTTGAAAATTATTTTGCAAATCGACCGCTTATATAATATAATTTAGATTTTAGTTATTTAAGTATGGATACATGGATTACCGGTAGTGACGACGTTAATAACAGTATAACAATTATTCATGAACCTACCATTGTTAATCTGCAACCGTTTATACAATGGTTCTGTTTTCAGCTTACTTTAGTTTCCAAGTAAATGTGAAATAGAATAGCACATTAATTCGACATATATAAACAATACGGTTTACTACTGTTTGTTATTTGCTGTATTTGCTTTATTTTTATTCCATAGCATCAGTTAAGTTTTGAAGAACCATTGATTACAATCCTTCGATGGATGCTACTGTTGGTCGTACCTAACCAATCCGTAACCTCAAAGTTGTAGGTGTCTGAATAGCAAGACGTTCTTCAGGAATTAAGGAAGGAAAGAAGTAGCAAATATGTGAAATATACGGCTTAGTAAAAACAAAAATGGTGAAATTTCTTTTTCAGATCACAATCACACTTGTCCGACTGTTAAATAATTGATATTTTGTTACAGTTTATGCAACAGTTAAATTTGGCTTTTCTCGATTTTTAAACACCCATGTTTGCTGTATTCATTTACTTGGAACCACAATAGAACATCCATTACCTCTCTATTACTTTAATTTTATTCAATTCAAGAAGAACGCTGCATAAACATTATATCAAAGCTGGTGTATACTGGGGGAAAGATAATGTCTATGTATGGTACTCGCATCCTTGCCATCTTGAGAGATTTCCGTAACAGCACATTCTCTAAAACGCTTCTTTTAATAGCTTCATTTAAATTTCTTATGTGTCGAGCCTTTTTCTTTCCCCTGTTAAGTATAGATAGATATCAGTGGTGAATTGAATGTCACAGCTGGATATCCAGGTGGAACAGTTGGCTCTGAAGCATCGACAAAACAAAAAGCAACAACAGAGGATCATTTTTTTCGTGGGAGGTGATGGCTCTTTCTTTTTTTATGCATTTCTTGCAGTGAGTATTCCATGCAACTCAATGCCTTTCGGATTAAAGTTCTCCAAGCTCAGGATGACTTGGTTAGCTCCATGAAGGAAGCAGCAGCAAAGGAGCTCTTACATGTTAGCCATCACCACAACCATCATATCTATAATAAGTTTCTTCATGATCTTATTGTTCAGGTACTTTTGAGTAATAACCATTACCATGAGATTTTGTTCTTTGCTTTTACATTTTCTGAAACAAATTATCAAAGGTCAGAAAATTAGCAAGCTTATTTTATGAAAAGACAAGCTATTCATCAGATGATCATCAATATCTTCAGTTGATCTGTTGAGTTATTCATATTATCTGCACCATTGCATACCACATTATGAATTCTTATTTAGTTCTGATCATATATATTGTATTTGACATTACGTTGATAAAATAAATTGTGAAAAGAAATTACATATTTAGTCCGCAGTAGTGGTTAAATTGCTAAGATTACAGGAAGCAAGGTTGCTTTTTCGGATACCAAGTAATCATTTGGTTAGCCTTACAAAGAATTTGTGTTTCTTCTGTTCTCTTCAAGTTAGATCCTTCAAGAACCAACTTGAATTTGTGTTTCTTCTGTTCTCTTCATTGTAATGCGATCTTTCTTTCCCATTGCAAGTTCCTATTTTCTTGTGCTATCGCCAAAAGGAGATACAATGATTAAAACTACAGTATTTGCAGTTTGTGTTGTCTATGGCCATTATGGGGCTTGACTTGTTAATAGGTCTAGGTGGCATTTTGAACTGATATTGCTTCTTTCTTTGGGCATAAGATGGGGCCTATTCTTTGATTGCAGATTTTACTCACACTTAAAGATCCCTCTGTCCTGCTGCGTTGTCGAAACGATGATGTACACCTGGTAGAAGATGTATTGGATGCTACAAAGGAGGAGTATGCATAGAAGGCAATGGTCCACCCACCTGAAATCATAGTTCACAACATCCACCTGCCACCCACCCCATATCATCATAATGCACATGGTCCTTCTTGGTAAGTTGCTTCAATTATCTATCTAAAATGATAAGTAGCTCCTCTTAGTAATGTAGTATTTCTTTATCCTGACTGCTCAGGAGGAGTAGTATTGGCTTCTCGAGATGGTAAAATTGTGTGTGAGAACACACTTGATGCCAGGTTGAAAGTTCTGTTTCTTTGTACAACATACTCCTTTTATCAATATGCTGCATATAGATAGCTTACTATGATAGCTCATATTTTAATCTATCATACCAGTGAATTATGTTTCCATTGATTGATCTTCTCAATTATGAGGTCCCAAATCTAGCTTGTCATTGACATTGGCCATCGTACATTAAATAGTGAAGCATTTTAAACTGATCTTGCATTCAGGATTGTCTACTTATATGGTCAATGACACTGTTTTAGCTTTACTTTGATATTAGGCGTGTCATCGAGTTCAACGGACTATCTGCAAGTTGAGGCATGCAACTATACAATATAGATCTCTTCATCTGGAAAAACACAATATGCGAATCACACGAGCATGAGCAATAGTGTCGGGTTCATCAGGATGATTACCATCCCAACACCCATCCACAAAATAGTATAAGAAGCACGGACTGTAAGCAGAGTCCAAAAAACCAAAATGATCCGCCTCAGATAAGAACAAATATGGTACCTGTAGTACTGCTACTGCTGAACAACGTTAGAGAAGAGCTGTTCTTAAACACGTGAATAAAGTACTTCAGCAGAACTGTCACATGAATTGCATCAATGGCAGTAAATTTCTGGTTTTCTTTTTCTTTTTTATGCATTTATTGTAGTGAGTATTCCATGAAACTCAATGCCTCTCGGATCAAACTTCTCCAAGCTCAGGATGACATCGTTAGCTCCATGAAGGAAACAGCAACAAAGGAGCTCTTACATGTTAGCCATCACCACAACATACGTGTTGTTCTAGCAGGACGACCAGATTGTGCAAATTAATTGTGGCTATAGTCTGCGCATAGATACATGTAATATAAGAAAGATAGATCGTATAAAATAAAAAAAACGATGTAACAGGGAAATGTTCTGCTATCACTGAACATTATACTGACTTAACAGTTTATGAAATTTAAAGTAATACAAACTGTAACAACTAATGCCTATGTGTGTTTACCTCATTTGTCGTCCGATTACTATATTCATTGATAGTGTTGTTGCAGGGAACAATAGTAGACCACAGTTTTGATGCAGCTTGAACATAAAGGGTTTGAGAAACCTGTTCAGGACAGAGTATAATACATTTTAACTTTCTGATGATTATGACAATTATAAAAATTATCGGAAAAAGAAAAATATACAACCAGCAATAAAGTAACTGAGCTAGATTATCATAAACTGAGCAACACATATGGTATCCCACAGAAAGATGAGCTAAAAATAGCATGACTTCAGAAGATTTCAAAAGTAAGAATTTATACCTTCTTATCTATATTTGTGCAGTAGACTGTCCTGGCAAACATCTCACGCTCATCCTCAAACTGCACATATATAAAATGTACACATAATGGAAAACTAAACACTTAATACCATGACCTTACTTCTATAACATGAGATAGAACGACAGATTTATTCTGCCACATCATCCATATACAATTTAACAGAACACAGATCTGGCATACCCTAGGAAGGAATGTTGGATTCACGGGTAGAATAGCAGTTTTTGAAGGTAGAACCTTCAAAGGAGAGAATCCTAATATCGTCCCGCAAAGGCTAAGTGCTGATCTTGCTGAGTCTGTTGGGATGATTCCTTATGACAAGTTAGTTCAGAATGTTCAGCAGTCCTAAGAAAAACTTCAAGCCACTCCAACTTACATTCATCGGCGAATTTCACAAATGCAAAGCGAAGGCGTGAATGTGGATCACCATAAGCTCTGCAGTCAACGGCTTGAAGAGCAAATGAAGCCAAAATGAAAACAGCCAATATTACAAATACGAAGCCAAATTAAAAAATAAATAGATCTGCCGCACACTGTGATATGCCTTAAATAGTCTCAGAACAGTCCAATTCATATCAAAATGGCAAGTTGAGAATAATTCAACTATAACAAACAGGAATATAAGCATCGTGACTTTATCCAACCTTCACCAACAGATATAATATAAATGGTGGAATATGACAGTTTTTGCTGCTAGTGGTCATCGAACTGATTTTGGTTCTACTTGTATGCGACAGTTTTTCCTCTGTGGTATGCGGCAGTTTTATTATTGTACTGGTGTGCGGCAGTTTTTTCATTGAACTGATATGCGGCAGATAATGAAGCAAATAGTGGTATGCGACAGTTTTAACTGGGGCAGTTTACTTAATTTTACATTTATTGAATTTTAATTCCTCCAATTTAGGATTCCTGTCTGAATATGCCATGCCACGTATTGCCTTTCATCCATCCACGTGCTCGGTGCTCCCACTTTAATCTTAGAAATTAGAACTAGCCCTAATTAACCCATTCTTAATTTTTTTTGCTTCCCTCCCTCCAAAGTCATAATTTGAAGGTCGGCATTTTTATTATAGTTAGAGGGTGTTTGAATGGGCTTAAAAGCTGGTCAAACCAGTTTTTAAGCCATCTTTTACTGTAGGGAGTGTTTGGCAAAAAAATAAAGCTGCTTAAAAAAAGTTAAAATGTGCTTGAAAAAGCCAAAAGCAAGAAGGTGGTTGATTCCAACTTTTCCGATTTTGGCTTAAAAGCCATTTTAGTTTGACCAATAAATTTACTCTTTTGTCCATTATATGTTTTCATAATATTACCCTCAGTCAAAAAAACCCCAAATCATATTCTTCTCCTATTTTCTTCACATCTTGAGACATGTTCCTCTTCTTTCATCTTCCTCTCTACTTCATCTTTTATTTTCTGTATTTCCTCAAGTATCATTTTCTGATCCACTTACGTTACCTTCTACCAATTCTACTTGACTATAACCAAAGACCAAGAACCTAACCTCAACACAAAGCAAAGTATCATTCGCCAAATGGGAGATGGATAATAGTCTCACATCAGAGTTGTTCCTAGTAATTCCCTTTATTTCCAGTAAAGGCTGTCTTTTGTGTATTTCCCTATTGCATTTTGATGTTGCCATTTGGTTTAGTTCTCTTGTTTTCCTGGTTGCTGCCAGTTTCCAGCTCTTATAATATGATTAGGTCTTTTAAGTTGGACATTGTGAAATTCCATTAATTATATGAGTTAATTGGTACTTTCTGTATCAAGATATATCATCTGTGTACTGTTCCAGTGTTTGTGATTTTAGTTGTAGTGAATTTATAATGATTTGGCAGGAAACGTTTCTAGTATATTTGACCTGATTGAAAGTTTAATATGACTTCATGGTTGAAATTGTTTGATCTTATATAGTAGTATCTTTCTTCTACTTTATAAAAATTATCTAAGGTAATCAAATAAATTGAAATTAAATTAAAATATAAAATATTTTTTCTTTTGCATTAATTTATAATTAAATATATTATAGTAATTAACTCCTTTAAAATGTTAACAGCTTTAAGGATATTTTTGATTTTTTAATAGAAAAAAGTGCTTACAAGCACTGTTTATCAAACACTTCAATAATTTTTTTTAAGTTTCAGCACTTTTATTCAAATAAGTAATTGCTTATTTATAAAATAAATTCCAGCACTTAAAAGCTGCTTTTAAGCCCTTATGCTTAAAAGTCACTTTTTTTAAGCCAATCCAAACGGACTCTTAATCCTTAAGTAGGAATTATACAATTAATCATCAATTTTGAACTAACAATGGAGATTTCGACAGCTGCTGGCTTGGCATAACTCTTTTGTAAAGTATTTATATCCTTTACCTTGTTTAGGAATTTTATTTATTTATTTGTACAGATTTACGAGTTTACTTTGTTTAGAAGATTTGGTAAATTACAACACTTTTCAAAATAGCCAGATTTACCACTGGTCGTTGAAAAATAGCCAAGTTTCAAAAGTCATCAAAATTTAGCCATTTTAATCTGAGCGAAAATACTGTTCAAAATCTGAAAAAATATGCCCGCAAATTTTACTGGAGTTCCAGCATAAATATATTTGAACTCCTGTAAATTTTACGGGAGTTCCAGGATAACTATGCTGGAACTCCCCCAAATTTTACTGGAGTTCAAGCATAATTATGTTGGAACACCCGTGAATTTTACGGGAGTTCCAGCAGTATAATTGTCCAGTATAATATACTGGAGTTTGGAGCACTAGTGCTCCAGTCTCCCGCAAATTTAACAGGAGTTAGCAACGTATATCGGTCCAGCATAATATACTGGAGTTCGTACACAAATTGTGACGACCCGGCCCGTCGTCACGAGAATTTCCACCCCGTTATGTAGTAAATACATGTTTTATGATTTTATATCAATATTAAAGTCTATCGGGTGAGTTAGGAGTGAATTGGATTGAAAATGAGGCATATAGCCTTCGGGAAAGAAACTTGAATAAGGAAAGTCAACCCGGAGTTGACTATTTGGTTAGAGGGCTCGGAATCGGATTCTGATGATTCGGTTAGTTCCGGAAGGTGATTTGTGACTTAGGGGAGCGATCGGAATTGAATTTGGAGGCCCGTTGTAGAAATAGGCTTGAATTGGCTAAGGTTGAATTTTGGCGAAATCCGAACGGTAGGTGAGATTTTGATCCGGGAGTCGGAATGGAATCCCGACAGTTGCAGTAGCTCCGTAATGTGATTTTGGATGTGCCTGCAAAATTTCAGGTCATTCGGACGTCGTTTGGTCGGGTTTTTTGATTGAATGTGTAATTCGGAATGTTTTAAGGAATTTAGGCTTGAATTTGATGTGAATTATGGGTTTTGGTGTTATTAGACGTGTTTTGAGGATTGGAGCAAGTTCGAATAAGGTATTAAGATGTGTTGGTGTGTTTGGATGAGGTCCCGGGGGCCTCGGGGTGTTTTCGGATGGTTAAACGGAAGAAAAACATGGAAAATTGCGTAAACCGGTGCACCGCTTCGTTGTTTCCGCTCCTCGCGGAATCTCGGGGCGCAGAACGGGCGCGGCCGGCCGAAGCGCGGGAGCGGAAGCGGAGCCGCGAGTCGGCCATCGCAGTAGCGAAGGGAGCCGCCAGGCGAGTCCGCGCAGGCGGACGCCTAGTCGCGTAGCGGAAAGTCCGCAGTGAGCGATCCAATCTTCCGCGAAGTCGGACGCGTAGAGCGGAAATTCTTCCGCGTAAGCGAAAATCGCCGTAAGTAAGTTGTATCGAAGTTAGAAAATTTTCGGAACATTTAACACATTTTGGGTCTCGCTTTAGAGGCGATTTGGGCGATTTTGAAGAGAAATTCAAGGAAATCATCATGTAATCATCTATGGACTTAAACTATGATTAGTATTGGTAATATTATGCAATTATATCATGAAAATGGAGGAATTTGGGGTAAATTATGGAGGATTTAGCCCTAGTCTTGAACTTTAGAAAATCAAGGTTTTGAATGGGCAAATGGAGTCCGATTTTGGTAAAATTGATATGCTTAGACTCGTATTGAGATGAGGGTTCCGAATATGTGACTTTCGTGATTTTTCGACAAGCGTACCGAAAGTCGGGTTTTGACAACTTTGGGAATTTTGATGTAAATTGAGTTGTATTGATTGGGTGTCGTCCCATTGGCCTAATTTGTTGTGTTTCTACCGTATTTGATCAGATTCTACACGTGCGGAGCTTGATTCTCGTGGCAAGGGCATTGCGGAGTAGTCGACGCGCGGTATTGAGGTGAGTAATAGATGTGGGTGATGACCAGCGGGTTCGAAACCCCGGTATACCACTTTGTGACGCTGTATAGCGGCGAGACACGCACACTCTCGAGAGTGCGGGGTCGATCATGAATTGGAGACTATATATTAGTCCAACCTGTTGATACTGTATTATTGGCTATTCTAGAGCCGTCGAACCTCCTTCTCGGATGGTTGCATATATATATATTGTGATAATGGCTACTCTTGAGCCGAGGAACCCCCTTCTTGGGCGGTTGATTATACATGTGGGCCGTGAGCCAGTTATTGGATCCCGCGAGGATCGTTATCATTGTCTTATCATATAGACATGCTAGTTTACTACTAGTCCGCAACTATTTTGTTATTATACTAATTCCAATCTCTGGAACTTGGTATTACTGTTTTCCAACTGATCTTTGTCGCAAAAATGCGAGAAACTATTTTTGAGCCTCGCGAAATTTAATTTTCAAGAAACCGACCAACTTTGGTCGGTTTTTGCAGTTAAAAAAAATAAAAATTAATATTTAAAAAATACACCAGCTTTGGTCGGTAAATTCGGCCGTTCATTTGAAAAAACCGACCAAAATTTGGATCGGGCTACACGCCGTAGCGGTTATATCATGCATTGCATTGCATTTAGCTACATCTCGTAGTTGTTATACTGTTTTGCTCGTACTTGTTGGTACAGGTACAGTTGATATTGGTTCTGTTACAGGGTATTTGATTACAACTTTACATACTGCTTTATTGTGGATTTCTTGTCTACGCTGTCTTACCCCTGTTTATTACCACTGAGTCTGGCAGTACTCATTTTACTCCCTGCACCTTGTGTGCAGATCTAGGTACCTCTGAGCAGTCCTGATCCGGTAGTTGTTCGAGGCGACTTCTATGGGATAATCGAGGTAGCTGCAGAGTCTGCAGGACCCGATATTTCTTCCTAATGGTCTTTTGATTTTGTATTGACATTTCTTTCCGCACCGGTATTTTGTAAAACCTTTATACACTCATGTTCAGCAGAGGCTCATAACTCTCGACCCTCGGTCTATGGGAGTCGATGTACTATGGGACTTGGTCCCCCGTTTTCGTTACATATATCGCTGTTATTTCTTGAATTAATTTGCTTAAACGGGTTAAAGAGAGCTTCTAGCTCCGTGATTGATATGGATTGGTCAGGCTGGCTTAGCAATGTGTCGGGCGCCATCACGACCGGATTTGGGGTCGTGACAAGCGGTGAGGTGCCACACAGGTAAATCTAGATGATGATGGGGTATTAGAGTCTCGTGGATCGGCACGGGACGCCCGTACTTATCCCTCGGGAGGCCGCAAACCTTTAGGAAAACTTCACTTTTCTTGAACTCCGTCGTGCGATCTTGTTGTCCCGAGAACTTGAAATTCTATATTCTATTCTCTCGCGTACGGCGAGAACGCGAGCATCGCGACGAGGTGTACGACCTCCATTGCACCTGTTAGAGGCCGCGGGCGTGGTCGTGCTAGAGCGAGAGGTAGGCGGCCGAGGCGGCACCGACCGACCCGCCCGTTGTACCGGCTCGTGAGCGGCCCCCGCTGGTTGATGTTCCAGCAGCCCCCGCGCAGGGCCAGACTATATCTATCGCTATTCCCGGTCTTCAGGAGACTCTGGCCCACATATTATCGGTGTGTTCCGGCTTGGCTCAGGTAGTTTCAGCTACCGCCACCGTAGCGACATCTCAGACAGGGGGTGGTCATCGGACCCCCGTAGCTCGCACACCCGATCCGGTTGTTCGTGGACCCCGCACGCCGCAGGCGGTCCCCACTCGGTGGTCGCACCGGCTATTCCTCCGGCCGCACCCGGCCCGGCCTCCGCAGCATATGGTTCGGAGTTATGCCCGAGGACGAGCGGCGTCGCTCGAGAGATTTGGTAGACTTCGGCCACCCCATTTCAGTGGTGTCGAGGGCGAGGATGCCCAGGGTTTCTTGGATAAGTGTCAGAAGATGCTGCGTACGGCTGGTATTCTCGAGTCCAGCGGAGTTTCATTTACCACATTTCAGTTACTGGTCCCGCATTTGATCGGCGGGAGGAGCTCGAGAGGCGTAGGCCTCGCAAGCAAGCGACCTCCTCACATGGCGGCAGCTTTTCACTCTCTTTCCGGGAGAAATATGTACCTCCGCCTCGTCGCGAGGAGTTACGTCGCCGGCTCGAGTGGTTGATTCGTGGCGACTGTCTGTGACTCAGCATGAGCTTAGATTCACTCAGCTGGCTAGCATGCCACACGGATGATCCCCACCGACAGGGAGAGGATCCGCGGAGGTTCATCGATGGCCTCAACTACTCTATCCGTATTCTTATGACCGGCGAGCGAGTTCTGTCATCATCGTTTGAGCAGGTTGCCGATATGGCACGCTCCATCGAGGCGGATCGTCGCCGAGAGAGAGAGGAGCGGAGGCCAAGCAGGCCTCGTGGTTCGCGGCAGCTCGCGGTGCTCCATCTGTAGGGCATTCCCAGCAGAGCGCAGGTCGCTCATCTAGCACCTTCTCATTCGATGCCGCCCGCAGCAGTAGCGGAGGTTCTCATGGTCGTGGTCGACGGGATTTCGCAGGGTCACTCATCACTTAGTGCCCTCCCGGCCCAGAGTGCAGCACCTACTTCTCCGACGACCAGGTGCATGTTATGAGCGTGGCGAGCTTGGCCACACGAGGAGACATCGCCCTCGACTACGTAGGGCAGGACTCCCGCAGAGGGATCAGCCCTCCTCTTCAGACGACCATCTCGCCCAGTAGAGGCGGAGGTCGGCCTTTCGTGGACGCCCTGTGGGCGAGAGAGATCCGGCGGAGGCCGGGCACCGGCTCTATGCACCTCCCGACGTGCGTGATGCAGCTTGCCTCCGACGCCGTGATTACAGGTATCATTTTGTCTGTCACCGAGATGCCTCTGTTCTATTTGATCCAGGGTCCACATATTCTTACGTGTCCTCTTATTTTGCACATCATTTGGGTGCGACTCGTGGTAGTCTTGATTTACCCGTTCATGTATCCACCCCCGTGGGTGATACGATTGTTGTGGATCATGTCTATAGATCCTGTGTTATATCTATTGGGGGTCTGGAGACCCAGGCAGATTTGTTATTGTTGGGGATGGTGGACTTTGATGTTATATTGGGTATGGACTGGTTGTCTCTGTACCATGCTATATCTAGACTGTCATGCTAAGACAGTTACGTTGGCCATTCCTGGTATTTCTCAGATCGAGTGGCGGGGTTCGACCGATTTCGTCTCTAGCCGTGTTATTTCATTCTTAAAAGCTCAGAAGATGGTTGAAAAAGGGTGTTTGTCGTACTTAGCATTTGTGAGAGATGTGGGAGCTGAGTCTCCTAGCATTGATTCCGTACCTTTGGTGAGGGATTTTCCAGATGTATTCCCCTCAGACCTGCCGGCATGCCGCCGGACAGGGATATTGATTTTGGCATTGACCTGGTGCCGGGCACTCAGCCCATATCCATTCCTCCTTATCGAATGGCACCAGCCGAGTTGAAAGAACTGAAAGAGCAGCTTCAAGAGCTTTTGGATAAGGGTTTCATCCGCCCTAGTGTGTCTCCGTGGGGTGCGCCGGTATTATTTGTTAAAAAGAAAGATGGTTCTATGCGAATGTGTATTGATTATAGGCAATTGAACAAAGTGACGATGAAGAACAAGTACCCTCTACCGCGCATAGATGATTTGTTTGATCAGTTACAGGGTGCGAGGGTGTTTTCTAAGATCGATCTTCGTTCAGGCTATCATCAACTGAAGATCAGGGACTCGGATATTATGAAGACTGCATTCAGGACCCGATATGGTCATTATGAGTTTCTTGTGATGTCGTTTGGGCTGACCAATGCCCCAGCAGCATTTATGCATCTGATGAACAGCGTGTTCATGCCTTATTTGGATTCATTTGTGATCGTGTTCATTGATGACATTCTAGTCTACTCCCGTAGTCAGGAGGAGCATGCTCAGCATTTGAGTATTGTGTTACAAAGATTGAGGGAGGAGAAGCTATATGCTAAATTCTCCAAGTGCGAGTTTTGGCTCGAGTCCGTAGCATTTCGGGGACATGTGGTGTCTCGTGATGGTATTCAGGTTGATCCGAAGAAGATAGAGGCGGTGCAGAGTTGGCCTAGACCGTCCACAGCTACAGAGATCAGGAGTTTTCTTGGCTTGGCGGGATATTATCACCGGTTTGTCCAGGGATTTTCATCCATTTCTTCTTCTTTGACCAGATTGATAGAGAAGGGTGCACCATTCATGTGGTCGGATGAGTGCGAGGAGAGCTTTCGAAAGCTCAAGACAACTTTGACCATAGCTCCAGTGTTAGCCTTACCATCATCTTCAGGTCCATATAACATATATTGTGATGCCTCGAGAGTGCGGATAGGTTGTGTGTTGATGCTGGAGGTAGAGTTATTGTTTATGCTTCTCGTCAGTTGAAGCCTCATGAGAAGAACTATCCTGTTCATGATTTGGAGCTAGCCGCCATTGTTCATGCCTTGAAGATTTGGAGGCACTATTTGTACGGTGTGTCTTGCGAGGTGTATACCGACCATCGTAGTCTCCAGCACTTGTTCAAACAGAAAGACCTTAATTTGAGACAACGGAGATGGCTGGAGTTGCTGAAGGATTATGACATTACTATATTATATCATCCGGGTAAGGCCAATGTGGTGGCCGATGCTTTGAGCCGGAAGGCGGTCAGTATGGGGAGCTTGGCATATATTCCAGCTGAGGAGAGGCCATTTGCTTATGATGTTCAGGTGCTAGCCAATCGGCTAGTGAGGTTAGACATTTCAGAGCCCAGCAGGGTATTGGCTTGTGTTGTATCTCGGCCTTCTCAATATGATCGTATTCATGAGCGCCAGTATGATGATCCACACTTGGCTGTCCTTAGGGACAGAGTTCAGCATGATGATGGTAGAGATGTCACCATTGATAGTGACGGCGTATTGAGGATGCAGGGCCGGATATGTGTGCTCAATGTTGATGGCCTTCGTGAGTTGATTCTGGAGGAGGCCCATAGCTCGCGGTATTCTATCCATCCAGGAGCCGCTAAGATGTATCAAGATTTGAAACAACACTATTGGTGGAGAAAGATGAAAATAGACATTGTCAGACATGTAGCACGGTGCCTCAACTGTCAGCAGGTTAAGTACGAGCATCAGAGGCCCGGTGGTGTATTTCAGCGCATTGTTATTCCTGAGTGGAAATGGGAGAGGATCACTATGGACTTTGTTACTGGACTCCCTCGGACGGCGAGGAAGTTTGATTCTGTATGGGTGATTGTGGATAGACTGACCAAGTCAGCTCACTTCATTCCAGTTAGTACTACCTACTCATCGGAGCGGTTGGCATCGATCTTTATTCGAGAGATTGTTCGGTTGCATGGGGTTCCAGTGTCTATTATATCCGACAGGGGTACTCAGTTCACTTCTCAGTTTTGGAGAGCATTTCAGCGAGAGATGGGTACACGGGTTGAGTTGAGTACAGCATTTCACCCCCAAACAGACGGACAGTCTGACCGCACTATTCAGATCTTGGAGGATATGTTGCGAGCTTGTGTGGTTGATTTTGGTGGTTCGTGGGATGAGTTCCTACCACTTGCCGAGTTTGCCTACAACAACAGTTACCAGTCGAGTATTCAGATGGCCCCGTATGAGGCATTGTATGGCAGACGGTGTAGATCCCCCGTGGGATGGTTTGAGCCTAGTGAGGTTAGATTGATAGGGACTGAGTTAGTCCAGGCTCTAGATAGAGCAAAGTTGATCCAGGAGAGGCTTTCGTACAGCACAGTCTCGTCAGAAGAGTTATGCGGACCGTAGAGTTCGAGAGTTGTCTTTCATGGTTGGTGACAGAGTATTGTTGAAGATTTCACCTATGAAGGGTGTCATGAGGTTTGGGAAGAAAGGAAAGTTGAGTCCCAGGTACATTGGTCCTTTTGAGATACTTAGGAGAGTCGGAGAGGTGGCATATGAGTTGGCCTTGCCGCCCAGCTTATCCAGCGTTCATCCAGTATTCCATGTGTCTATGCTCCGGAAGTACATTGGAGATCCGTCTCATGTATTAGACTTCAGTACCATTCAGCTTGATGGTGATCTATCCTATGATGTGGAGCCTATTGCCATTTTGGGACGTCAGGTGAGAAAATTGAGGTCTAAGGAGATTGCATCAGTTAAGGTTCAGTGGAGAGGTCGACCCGTGGAGGAGGCCACTTGGGAGGTCGAGCGGGAGATGCGGAGCAGATATCCTCACTTGTTTGAGACTTCAGGTATGTTTCTTGACCCGCTCGAGGACGAGCGTTTGCTTAAGTGGGGGAGAATGTGACGACACGGCCCGTCGTCACGAGAATTTCCACCCCGTTATGTTGTAAATACATGTTTTATGATTTTATATCAATATTAAAGTCTATCGGGTGAGTTAGGAGTGAATTGGATTGAAAATGAGGCATATAGCCTTTGGGAAAGAAACTTGAATAAGGAAAGCCAACCCGGAGTTGACTATTTGGTTAGAAGGCTCGGAATTGGATTCTGACGATTCGGTTAGTTCCGGGAGGTGAATTGTGACTTAGGGGAGCGATCGGAATTGAATTTGGAGGCCCGGTGTAGAAATAGGCTTGAATTGGCTAAGGTTGAATTTTGGCGAAATCCGAACGGTAGGTGAGATTTTTATCCGGGAGTCGGAATGAAATTCCGACTGTTGCAGTAGCTCCGTTAGGTGATTTTGGATGTGCCTGCAAAATTTCAGGTCATTCGGACGTCGTTTGGTCGGGTTTTTGATTGAATGTGTAATTTGGAATGTTTTAAGGAATTTAGGCTTGAATCCGTGGTTAATTGGTGATTTTGATGTTTAGGATGGTGTTTTTATGATTGGAACAAGTTTGAATAAGGAATTAGGATGTGTTGGTGTGTTTAAATGAGGTCCCGGGGGCCTCGGGGTGTTTTCGGATGGTTAATCGGGAGAAAAACATGGAAAATTGCAGAACTGGTGCACTGCTTCTGTTGTTTCCGCTCCTGCGGAATTTTGGGCGCAGGAGCGGGTGCGCTGAAGCGGACCAGGAGCGCAGAAGCGCTGGACTCCGCAGAAGCGGAGCATTTTCCGCTGAAGCGGAAGCGCGGGAGCGGGAAGGGAGCCGCAGAAGCGGCCATCGCAGAAGCGGAAGGGAGCCGCTTAGGCGAGTCCGCAGAGGCGGACGCCTAGTCGCAGAAGCGGAAAGTCCGCAGGAGCGATCCAATCTCCGTAGAAGCGGACGCGTAGGAGCGGAAATTCTTCCGCAGAAGCGAAAATCGCTGTAAGTAAGTGTATCAGAAGTTAGAAAAATTTCAGAACATTTCACACATTTTGGGTCTCGGCTTTAGAGGCGATTTGGGCGATTTTGAAGAGAAATTCAAGGGAAATCATCATGTAATCATCTATGGACTTAAACTATGATTAGTATTGGTAATATTATGCAATTATATCATGAAAATGGAGGAATTTGGGGTAAATTATGGAGGATTTAGCCCTAGTCTTGAACTTTAGAAAATCAAGGTTTTGAATGGGCAAATGGAGTCCGATTTTGGTAAAATTGATATGCTTAGACTCGTATTGAGATGAGGGTTCCGAATATGTGACTTTCGTGATTTTTCGACAAGCGTACCGAAAGTCGGGTTTTGACAACTTTGGGAATTTTGATGTAAACTGAGTTATATTGATTGGGTGTCGTCCCATTGGCCTAATTTGTTGTGTTTCTACTGTATTTGATCAGATTCTACACGTGCGGAGCTTGATTCTCGTGGCAAGGGCATTGCGGAGTAGTCGTCGCGCTGTATTGAGGTGAGTAATAGATGTGGGTGATGACCAGCGGGTTCGAAACCCCGGTATACCACTTTGTGACGCTGTATAGCGGCGAGACACGCACATTCTTGAGAGTGCGGGGTCGATCATGAATTGGAGACTATATATTAGTCCAACCTGTTGATACTGTATTATTGGCTATTCTAGAGCCGTCGAACCTCCTTCTCGGATGGTTGCATATATATATATTGTGATAATGGCTACTCTTGAGCCGAGGAACCCCCTTCTTGGGCGGTTGATTATACATGTGGGCCGTGAGCCAGTTATTGGATCCCGCGAGGATCGTTGTCATTGTCTTATCATATAGACATGCTAGTTTACTACTAGTCCGCAGCTATTTTGTTATTATACTAATTCCAATCTCTGGAACTTGATATTACTGTTTTCCAACTGAAAAATGATAAAAGAGTTTTCAAAAACTACTTTTGAGCCTGCGAGGCTGTATCTGCATATTAGCTGACTAGTAGTGGATCGGGCTGCGCGCCGCAGCAGGATATATGTTGGATCGGACTGCACGCCGCAGGAATATCTCTATGAGATGTGCTTGGGCTGTAGGAGCCCCTCCGGAGTCCGAACCCCCACAGTGAGCACGGGTACCCAAAATTGGAGTCGGGCTACGCGCCGTAGCGGTCATATCATGCATTGCATTGCATTTAGCTACATCTGCTAGCTGTTATGCTATTTATTGGTATTTGTTGGAACAGGTACAATGAAGATTGATTCTATGACAGGGTAGCCGATTATAGCTTTACATAGTGTTTTATTGCGGATTTCTTATCTGCGCTGTCTTACCCTTGTTTATTACCACTGAGTCTGGCAGTACTCATTTTACTCCCTGCACCTTGTGTGCAGATCCAGGTACCTCTCAGCAGTGATCCAGTAGCTGTGCGAGGCGACGTTTGTGGATATTCGAGGTAGTTGCAGAGTCCGCAGGACCCGACATCCCTTCCTACTGTCTTTTGATTTTGTATTGACATTTCTTTCCGCACTTGGTATTTTGTAAACCTTTATACACTCATGTTCAGTAGAGGCTCATGACTCTCGACCCTTGGTCTATGGGAGTTGATGTATTATGGGACTTGGTTCCCCGTTTTCGTTACATATATCGCTGTTATTTCTTGAATTAATTTGCTTAAATGGGTAAAAGAGAGCTTCTAGCTCCGTGATTGATATGGATTGGTCAGGCTGGCTTAGCAATGTGCTGGGCGCCATCACGACCGGATTTGGGGTCGTGACACAAATGCACTAGAACTCCCGTATATTATACTGGACCGGTCCCTGTTGCAGCAAATTAGTGGCTATTTTTCATTGATTTCGTAAACAGTTGCTATTTTTCATTGACCAGTTTGAAAACTGGCTATACCATGAAATTTTAACTATGTTTTGCTCGTGTCGGCAAATATACGTAGATGTTTCAACTCCAATTTTCTCAGAATTTTTAAATTAGTGATGTTAGAAAAAGTTTATTGAAATTCGAATTGTAAATTCCAGTTTAAATTGTAATTTAGTAGCCACTAAATTGTCTATCGGAGGACTTGTGAAGTTGTGACACTGTTTCACCATTTTAACCTAAACAACATGAGCAAATAAAATTTCAAATTCAAATTTTTTCATAAAAGTTCAATTCAAATTCATATCTCAACTGGGAAATGGCATCCACAATGTTTTCACGATAATTGGTGTATGTTAATAATGGAAGGCAAGAAGTAATTTCAAATGTGATTTTACTCGTTCAACTAAGTCGAAAAAGTCAAATTCATATCAATGTTTGTCACGCTTATTAATGCTTTCTATTTAATCTAATATAATGTGAGTGTTAAACTAACGAGTTAATAAACTGTCAAAGTACTTGTGAAATGAGAAATTTATCTTGAATTTAAAATTCTATACGTGTGATAGAGTACAAGTAATTGTTAATTGAATCTACACTACTTTGTACTTGTGTCATTTATTCTAGAAATTCTCATTTGATTAATCTGAAATTTATCTTAAATTTAAAATTCTATATGCATGACAGAGTACAAGTAATGTTAATTGAATCATACACTACTTTGTACTAATGTCATTTATTCTAGAATTTCTCATTTGATTAATCTATAGATAGGGTTTATTCCTTTTGTTATGCGCACATCTCGAGTTTAAGAATCAAGTCCACTTTTGTTGGCATGAGATTTTGGATTATTCTAGTTTACCCTCTGTAATGATATGATTAAGTAAGCCTAAATATCACATATATCAGTGTACATGGATAAGTTCGATATTTATCAAAACTAAACTAAATTTACTTTGTTAAATTTTTTATAAGTAAATATATGTTCAATAAAAATTAAAAAAAATTGACAAATATATGATCTATTAAAATATTTTTATGGTAGAATTTTCTTAATAACACATGATGTTTAGTTTTTTAGTTGTTTGACAATAATTTTACGTTGATGTACACTTCCAAAATTAACCGAATTTAATAATTAATCATAAAAATTAATATGATACCTACATAATTATATAATTTATATAATTTTAAATTATCGAAATACCACTTCAAATTCGAAAAAATATATAAGAATTTAATAGATCTTGACATATGAATATGGAAGAACAAAGAAATTGACCCATTTTATTAACACTTGATAAGTACAAACCATTATTTAAAGTTAATAAAAATACAGCACTTTATATTTAATTAGATATTACATCCGATAAGAGAATCACAAATATTTATAGATATTTTTTAAAGAATATTTTCTATAAAAAATTTTAAAAGTTTATATAAAAATTTTATATTTATGTATCAGTTTGGTTCGTTTTTTTTTTTACTCAAATATAACCCTCATCCGAGATAAAATTCCATATTATTAATTCCATTAACCTCCTAATTAATGGAGTACCACTCTCCTTTATTAAACCAAAAGTCAACAATGAAATAATAGTATTCTGGGGCACTTTGTTTTGAAAATCAAATTTATTTACCATGAAAAATCTCGTCATGAGATGGAGGGAACAAAGAAAAAGGAGTAGTTAGAAAATACGTTCAACAATGCAATGTAATGGATCTAAAGGCCTTTTGTTAGCAAATGCATTTCTACTTCAATTAGCTAGATTATATTGACAAAACCACAATTACTATAGCTGAGCATTTTTGGAAAGCCACCTAACAATTAGATTTAGGCGTAATTAGGTATAATTATACAAGTTGATATATTTGTTTAGCCAAATAATTACTCGGTCAGTATAGAATTGGGTGTAATTGGAGAGGTATAATTACACTCTCAAATTCTCAAGGGGAAGGTGAGAATTGATGGTAAACACTGTGCAATTAAAAGCTTATTTTTTTTTTCTTTCCTTTTTATTTTTATTTATTTTCGTTATAACTTTTTATTTTATTTTTTTAATTTTTAATTTTTAATTTCTTTTAAAAATTTTAAAAATATTTTTCTTTGTACATTATTTATCTTTCATTTCTCTTCCTTTATTTCTTATTATTTCATATAATTGCTTATATTTTATTATTCTATTTTTTGTAACTATACCTCCTAATATTATAAATAATGAGTCGTTTACAAACTTGTCATATAATGAGTGATCTAATTAAAGTGGAACTTCATTGTTGAATGTTTTCTTAATCTAAAATTATAGTGGAACTTACTATTATTATGTTGGACTCTGACATATGCTAAATAATTTTTTAAAATTTTTAAATTGTGTTATATTCATGGTTCTAATTTACTTATTTTGATAGTATTGGTTCACGTCGCATATTATTTATTTTTTAGTTAGTATTGATAGATTAGTTTTGTCAAACATTTGAATAATGTTATAACATTATATCTATAAATATTTATTTATTTTTATCAAACGTGAACGCCATTATGTTCTTACAAAAAAATGTATATTTTTAATTTTGTACGTATCTAACTATATATTATTAATTTAAAATATATAGATAAATTATTTTACAATATCAATTATAAATATATGATTACTTATAAAGGCATATTCACGAAAAATATAATATTATTTATACTTAAAAGAATTTATAGGCATATATTTATTATATTAACTTTTAAGTTTTGATAATTACTTAATTTAAACTTTAATCTAACTGTGTAATTACACTTGTGCATCCAAACAGTAAACTTGAAATTACGTTTAATTACACTATAACAAACAAACTGTAACGACCCAAAGTGGCATAACTTGTTTTCTCAATCATTTCGAGCCTCTGAGGCCTTGAAAACCTCATTTATAGCTGCCTCAATTTGCGTGCACAGTCCGGGCGCGAAGCCGGAAAATTTCTATGTTGAAATATATGAAATATGTGAAACATTTGAAGAATTTTGATATTAATATTGATATGGTCGACTTTGGTCAACATTTTTGGTAAACGGACCTGGACCCGTGATTTGACGATCTCAGGAAATCCGTAGAAAAATATGGAACTCGGGCGTATGCCCGGAATCGAAATCCAAGGTCTAGAACCCTCGTAAAAGAATTTTTCTGTTAAATTATTCTCTGAAAATGTTTAAGGAAAATGAAACTGAAATTTGATTAAGAAGTAATGGTATCGGGCTCGTATTTTGGTTCCGACGCCCGGAACAAGTCATATATATTGGTTAAGCTCTTCCTATAAAGTTTGGTTGAAAACGGGCGTCGTTTGACGTGTTTCGGCCTTAAATTGGAAATTTTGGGAGTTATGAAATTTTGAAAGAATTCTTGAGTTTTAAGGCTCAATTAATTGATTTTGATGTTATTTTGGTGATTTGATCGCGCGAGCAAGTTCGTATGATGTTTTTAAGTCAGTGTACATATATGGTTTGGAGCCCCGAGGGCTCGGGTGAATTTTGGATAGGCCACGAGTTCAATTTTTCATGTAAGAGAGTTGTTGTGAGTACCTGACCTGCAGGCTTCGCAAATGCAAGGAAATGTTCGCAAATGCGAACAACTTCATTTTTTCTCAGACTTCGCATATGTGAAGAAATGTTCGCAAATGCGAACGCGTTCATTTTAGCCCCGAGTTCGCAAATGCGAAAAAATATTCGCAAATGCGAACACCCCTCCTTTTAGCCTAATGTTCGCAAATGCGAAGAAAAGTTCGCAAATGCGAACCTCCCAGTCTTTGGCCTATCTTCGCAATTGCGAAGTTTATTTCGCAAATCCCATGGTTGGTCGGGGTTCGCAATTGCGAACCCCTGTTCGCAAATGCGAACACAAAGACCTGTAAATCCAGAATTTGACGATTTTAACTTCATTTTTCATATTTTCACAACCCAAAACATCCTTTGGCGATTTTTCAAGAACTTCCTCTCCTCCAAAGCATTTATAAGTCAACTTTTACTCAATTTCTTCAATATTTAACATCATCTATCATGTTTTCATCTTAAATTTAAGGTTTTTCATGGGTAAAAATTGGGGTTTTGGGTAGAACTTAGGTTTTCATAAAAATTGGGATTTTGACCTCAATTTGAGGTCCGATTTTAGAACAAATTATAAATTTGAACTCGTGGATGATTGGGTGAATTTATGTTGGTTTGAACCTCGATTTTCGATCGTATGGGCCCGAGGTCGATTTTTAATATTCCGGGCAGAATATTGTAAAAATTATATTTGGCCATATGAACTAGTTTGTTAAGTAGTATTGATGATATTAAATCAATTGTGTATAGATACGATTGGATTGGAGCCAAATTAGAGAGGAAAAGGCATTGCTACGGATGGAATTGTTCGTAAACTTTAGAGGTAAGTGTTTGTTCTATCCTAGCTTGAGGGAATAGGAATTGAGTTTATGTGTTAATTGTTATATGTGGAGTCCGACGTATAAGCATGGTGACGAGTATCTATACGTTGGGGGTCGAGCATGATCATGGGTCTTAAATGGATTAAATTCCTATTAATCCTATGTGCTTATGCGAAAGGAAATTATTATTGGTCTCACACCTGTAATATATATAAATTGTTGATTAAAGATTATTGGTGTTACACCGGTGACAGACATATATTGTTGATTTATTATTATTATTGGTTTTAACCGGTAATATAAATATTGTTGAAATTGAAGCTTATTGGTTAATACCGGTAATACTTTTATATACTTACAATTGATCAGAGATTATTGGTTCAATGCCGGTAATATGAAATATTAAAGAATTGGGATCGTGTGACATGCCGACCACTTATATAATAAGAAAATGGAATTGTGTGGCACGTCGACCACTTATATATTAAAGAATTGGGATCGTGTGGCACGCCGACCACTTATATAATAAGAAAATGGGATAGTGTGGCACGCCGACCACTTATATATTAAAGAATTAGGATCGTGTGGCACGCCGACCACTTATATAATAAGAAAATGGGATCGTGTGGCACGCCGACCACAAAGTTTTTTGAATCTTGGCATTGGCCATTGTTGCCGGTAGTCTATTATTAAATCTGGGAGCGTGTGGTACGCCTACAATAAGATATGCAATAAAAAATAAATTGAGACATGAAAGTAAGTTTTGTTCCATTGTTCAGATTATTTATAATATTATAAATTATTGGTTGCTATTTCAGAGCAGATTCTTTCCTTATAAATGTTTGATGATGTTTTCCTGCTATTGTATATGTATATATCCCAACTGTACAGGTTAAAGTGGGTGTCTAGTTCTAGCCTCGTCACTATTTCACTGGGATAGGCCAGGCACTTACCAGCACATGGGGTCGGTTGTGCTGATACTACACTCTGCGCTCTTTTTGCGCAGATACAGGTTACGGACAGCAGCATCAACAGTAGCACGATTGTGGGTATTTCGACTATTGAGATTTCGAGGTAGCCATGCAGGCATCCGCAGAACCCGTTGTCTCCTCTATCTATATTTTTCATTATGTTATCTCATGTATTCGAGATAAACAACTTATATTTCTTTCAGACGATTATGTGTATTATTCTTAGAAGTTTGTGAGTATTATGACACCAGTCTTGGGTAGTGTATCATGCTTGGGTTTTCTGTATCGTATTTATTAAAATTTGCTAAGTCTTCCGCAGAATTTCTTTATTTCGCTGTAAATTCATAATTTTATTTAAAGTCTTAAAAAGAGAGTTGTAACTACTGGAAATGTAAGTAAGAATTGGCTTGCCTAGCTTCCACTAGTAGGCGGCATCATGACTCTCGATGTTGGGAAATCCGGGTCGTGACAAGTTGGTATTAGAGCTCTAGGTTTCACAGGTCTCACAACTCACGAACAACCTTAGTAGAGTCTGAGGGATTGGTACAGAGACGTCTGTATTTATCCCTTAGAGGCTACAGAGTTAGGAAAATTTTCACCTTCATTCTTTCCTATCGTGCGAAATTGTTCTTCAAATGTTAAGTTAAATTTGTACTCTTTTCTTCCCACGAATGGTGAAGTCATGTACCGCTTCTACAACCGAACAATGGCACAGGTTGGTGATAGATCAATGATGCCTTCAGAAGTTTTACGGAGTTTCGGATAAGTTTCACCAAACTCTTCGCTATCTCCTTCAGTGGTGCATCTTTTGAGAACCCAAGGGAATTTATTGACCGTTGCTATGAGATATTGCAAAATGCGGGAATAGTCAAAAGCGAGAGGGTTGATTCTACTGTGTTTCAGGTGGCGAGTGAAGTAGTGGAAACATAATGTATTTACTAACCGGCTGTGGTTTCAACGGACCTTGACATCTGGTTGATTTATTTGAAGTTGTGAAGGACAATTATTGTGGACTATCAGATGTTGTGACTTTGACTTATAGCCAAAAGGGGGGATTCCACTATTAGTGAATGGACCGGATGGCCATGCGTTATGTTAGTTTTGGCTTGGAAGGTATATATATGGTATGGAAAGGTCCCCCAAATAAATTATGCATATTTGAGGCTTAGTACTCTGCAGGGGGTAAGAATCAGCCCAAAGAATAAGAAAGAGTATATGAGCAAATGGGGTAGTTCAGCAATGTCAAGCTAGCATAGCAAAAGAGGAAATTGGTCGTCAATTTTTGTGACAAGCCTATGAAGAGGGCAGACCGGCCAATGCGACACTACCTACTCAACCCTTTTTTAGAAATGTTTTGGAGGAGTTTACCTCCCGGACTCTTTGAAAGGTGTGGTATGTATGATCTGAATGATTATGCCAGGTCATTATGACAGTGTCCGAATATGTCGTCATGTCCAATAAGTTAGTTGAGCCTCAAAGGAATTGTTGTGAGTGTGGCAGATTGGAGAAATATAAATTACGAAGGCACTCAAGCTACGTGCCCCGTTGCAGTCAATACTCAGCCTACATGACCAGCCAGAGTTAGGTGTCAGGATCTTAGAGGCGGAGGCGAGACCCCTAGAGGTGAAAACCCAGTTGTTGACATAATTTCTATGGTGTGACTGAGGTCACTACACCAGATGGTGTTATCACATGTACAATTCTGATTGTTATAAAAGGATTATTCTTCCTCAATTTTATTTGGTCTTTGAAGAATTGAGGCAAGTCCTCTTAATATGCTCCGCTCATGAGTGAGCTTCGTACTCATCAAATCTACTTATGTGAATACTCACATTGTGCTATTAAATGGAGATAATTATCCCTATTATTATGTGTTGGTCACTAGGAATATTCATGAGGTCGAAAGTGACTTTATATTATTTACTACAATGGGAATTGATGTAATTCCTGAAATAATTATTTTCAATGGTTAAATTGTATACCCTATTGGTATGAGGGTTCGTTTGTGCCGTGATACTCTTTGACGGACAATAGTTGAAAAGAAGAAAGAAAGGAAATGAAAAGTATCAGTGGCACATTGTGCGAATACTTGTGATTCAGAGTGGAGGATGAGATCCTCAAATTTTTGTATAACGTGAAAATATTTTTTCTTTTAAAACCGAGCTACAAGCTGTGGTAGATATTATATGAGGACAAGGTCCTGGTGGTAAAAAGTTTGTGTTTAAAATTTTCCCTTGTTGGAAATAAAAATCTAGTACTATATCCTAGATTTGAGCCATGCCTGTTAGGATTATTTGACAATTCTTGCATAGTTTCTATTCATATTTAGCCATTTCTGTTTTGTAACCGTTGAGTTTTAGACTTTGAGACGAGCAATAGGTAAGGATAAATATGACTCATTAATTCGGGAAAGTAATCATGAGGTTTCCATACCTCATTGTGAGTAAAGTGGGAGTTTCGGAATAAGATATTTGATAACAGGGTTAATTGACAATGTTGTAATTTAGGAACAACTCTTATGGCCAGAGTCATGAATATGTGCATATGTATGAGGTGTTCGTGCCTTATTTAGACTTGTTCGTTGTAGTCTTCATTGTTGCCATATTGACATACTCCCGCAGTCAGAAGGATATGCGCAGCATCTCAGAGCGATTCTTCAGACTCTGAAAAATAGCCAATTATATGCAAAATTTTCAAAGTGTGAATTTTCGCTAAGTTCAGTTGCATTCCTGGGTCATATTGTGACGACAGCAGGTATTTAGGTTGATCCAAAGAAGATTGAGGCAGTCAAGAACTGGCCTAGACCAACATCAGCCACAAAGATTCGGAGTTTCTTAGGATTAACGGGTTATTATCGGCGATGCGTGGAGGGTTTTTCATCTATTGCAACCCACTGACCAGATTGACGCAGAAAGGTGTTCAGTTCGAATGGTCAGATAAACGTGAAGCGAGCTTTCAAAAGCTCAAGACAGCCTTGACCACAACACCGGTATTGGTTTTACGCATAGGTACGGGACCTTATATTATTTATTATGATGCTTCCCGTATTGGGCTTGGGGCAGTGTTGATGCAGGATGGCAAGGTTATTGCCTATGCTTCGAGGCAGTTGAAGATTCATGAAAAGAAATATCCAGTTCATGATCTAGAATTGGCGGCGACTGTTCACGCATTGAAGATCTGGAGGCATCATGTATGGTGTGGTATGTGAAGTATTCATCGATCATAAGAGTCTTCAATATTTGTTTAAATAGAAGGAGTTGAATTTGAGGTAGAGAAGGTGGCTAGAATTGTTGAAATATTATGATGTCACAATTTTATATCATTCGGGAAATGCCAACGTGGTGGCCGATGCTTTAAGTAGGAAGTAAGCCAGTATGGGCAGTCTTGCTTATATTCCAGTCAATCAGAGGCTGCTTGCTTTGGATGTTCAGTCCTTAGCCAACCGATTTGTGAGGTTGGATATTTTTGAGCCTAGTCGAGGTGCTAGATTGCACGTTCACTCGCTCTTCATTATTGGAGCGTATCCGCGATCAATAATATAATGATTCTTATTTATGTGACCTTAAAGAAACGGTTCAGCGAGGAGGTGCCAAGCAGGTCAACTTAGATGCTGATGGGATTCTGAGGATGCAAGGGCGCATATGTGTGCAAAATGTTGATGGGCTTAGAGAATTGATTTTAGAAGGATCTCACAGTTTGCAGTATTCCATTCATCCAGGCACAGCAAAGATGTGTCAAGATTTGCGACAACATTATTGGTGGCGTAGAATGAAAAAGGATATTGTGGCATATTTAGCGCGGTGTCTGAATTGTCAGCAGGTTAAATATGAACATCAGAGACCTGGCGGTTTATTTCAGAGAATTGAACTTCCTGAATAGAAGTGGGACGGATCACTATGGACTTCGTTTCTGGACTTCCGACGACTCGGAAGAAGTTTGATGCCGTTTGGGTTATTGTTGATAGGCTGACCAAGTCAGCTCATTTTATTCTGGTTGCCAATACCTATACATCCGAGAAATTTTCTGGGATTTATATCAGGGAGATTGTTCGCCTTCATGGTGTGCCTATCTCTATTATTTCGGATCGAGGTACGCAGTTTACCTCACATTTTTGGAAGGCGGTTCAACGAGAGTTGGGCACCCAAGTCCAACTAAGTGCAACCTTTCATCCCCAGACAGACGGCCAGTCCGAGAGGACTATTCAGATATTGGAAGATATGCTTCGAGCGCGTGTTATTGATTTTGGAGGTTTGTGGGATCAATTCCTGCCTTTGGCAGAGTTTGCTTATAATAATAGCTATGAATCGAGCATTCAGATGGCTCCTTATGAAGCCTTGTATGGTAGGCAGTGTCGTTCTCTGATTGGATGGTTTGAACCGGGAGAAGCTCAGTTGTTGGGTACGGATCTAGTTTAGGAGGCCTTAGATAAGGTGAAGATCATTCAAGATAGGCTTCGCACGGCTTAGCCCAGGCAAAAGAGCTATGCAGATAGCAAGGTTCGAGATATAGCTTTCATGGTTGGGGAGCGAGTATTGCTCCGAGTGTCGCCTATGAAGAGCGTGATGAGATTTGGAAAGAAGGGCAAACTTAGCACTAGGTTTATTGGACCATTTGACATTCTTGATCGTGTGGGAGAAGTGGCATATAAGCTTGCCTTGCCACCTAGCTTTTCATCTGTACATCCAGTGTTTCATGTATCCATGCTCCGAAAATATCACGGCGATCCATCGCACATGTTAGATTTCAGTATTGTCCAATTGGACAAGGATCTATCTTATGAGGAGGAGCCGATAACTATTCTAGATGGGCAGGTTCGTTAGTTGAGGTCGAAGAGTTTTCCTTCCGTGTGAGTTCAGTGTAGGGGTCAGCCTCCTATGGCATCGACCTGGGAGTCCGAGTCTGACATGTGGAGCCGATATCCTCATTTATTTCCTAACTTAGGTACTTCTTTCTTTTGTCCGTTCGAGGACGAACGATTGTTTTAGAGGTGGAGAATGTGACGACCCAAAGGGTCATCACTTTTTTCTCAATCATTTCGAGCCTCTAAGGCCTTGAAAACCTCATTTATAGCTGCCTCAATTTGTGTCCTAAGTCCGAGCGCGAAGCCGAAAAATTTCTATGTTGAAATATATGAAATATGTGAAAAATTTGAAGAATTTTGATATTAATATTGATATGGTCGACTTTGGTCAATATTTTTGGTAAACGGACCCGGACCCGTGATTGGACCGTCTTAGATAATCTGTATAAAAATATGGAACTCGGGCGTATGCCCGGAATCGAAATCCGAGGTCTAGAACCCCGGTAAAAGAATTTTTCTATTAAATTATTTTCTGAAAATGTTTAAGGAAAATGAAACTGAAATTTGATTAAAAAGTAATGGTATCGGGCTCGTATTTTGGTTTCGATGCTCGGTACAAGTCATATATATTGGTTAAGCGCTTCCTGTAAAGTTTGGTTGAAAACGGACGTCGTTTGACGCGTTTTGGCCTTAAATTGGAAATTTTGGGAGTTATGAAATTTTCAAAGAATTCTTGAGTTTTAAGGCTCAATTCATTGATTTTGATGTTATTTTGGCGATTTGATCGCGCGAGCAAGTTCATATGATGGTTTTAAGTCAGTGTACATATATGGTTTGGACGCCCGAGGGCTCGGGTGAATTTTGGATTGGCCACGAGTTCATTTTTTCATGTTAGAGAGTTTCTATCAGTACCTGACCTGCAGGCTTCGCAAATGCGAAGAAATATTCGCAAATGCGAACACCTTCATTTTTGCCCAGACTTCGCAAATGCGAAGAAATGTTTGCAAATGCGAACTCCTTCATTTTAGCCCAGAGTTCGCAAATGCGAAGAAATTTTCGCAAATGCGAACCTCCCAGTCTTTGGCCTATCTTCGCAATTGTGAAGTTTATTTCGCAAATCCCATGGTTGGTCGGTTTCACAATTGCGAACCCTTGTTTGCAAATGCGAACATAGAGACTTGTAAATCCAGAATTTGACAATTTTAACTTTATTTTTCTTATTTTCACAACCCAAAACATCCTTTGGCAATTTTTCAAGAACTTCCTATCCTCCAAACCATTTGTAAGTCAACTTCTACTCAATTTCTTCAATCTTTAACATCATCTATTACGTTTTCATCTTAAATTTAAGGTTTTTCATGGGTAAAAATTGGGGTTTTGGGTAGAACTTAGGTTTTCATAAAAATTAGGATTTTGACCTCAATTTGGAGGTCCGATTTTAGAACAAATTATATATTTGAACTCGTGGATGATTGAGTGAATTTATTTTGGTTCGAGCATTGAGTTTGGATCATGTGGACCCGGGGTCGATTTTTACTATTCCGGGCAGAATATGGTAAAAATTATATTTGACTATATGAACTAGTTTGTTAAGGAGTATTGATGATATTAAATCAATTGTGTATAGATACGATTGGATTGGAGCCATTTTCGAAAGGAAAAGGCATTGCTACAGATTGAATTGTTCGTTAACTTTCGAGGTAAGTGTTTGTTCTATCCTAGCTTGAGGGAATAGGAATTGAGTTTATGTGTTAATTGTTATATGTGGAGTCTGACGTATAGGCATGGTGACGAGTATCTATACGTTAGTGGTCGAGCATGACCGTGGGTCTTAAATGGATTAAATTTCTATTAATCCTATGTGATTATGCGAAAGGAAATTATTATTGGTTTCATATCTGTAATATATATAAATTGTTGATTAAAGATTATTGGTGTCACACCGGTAACAGACATATATTGTTGATTTATTATTATTTATTAGTTTTACACCGGTAATATAAATATTGTTGAAATTGAAGATTATTGGTTAATACCGGTAATACTTTTATATACTTACTGTTGATCAGAGATTATTGGTTCAATGCCGGTAATATGCAATATTAAAGAATTGGGATCGTGTGGCACGCCGACCCCTTATATAATAAGAAAGTGGGATCATGTGGCACGCCGACCACTTATATATTAAAGAATTGGGATCGTGTGGCACGCTGACCACTTATATAATAAGAAAATAGGATCGTGTGGCATGCCGACCACTTATATATTAAAAATTTGGGATCGTGTGGCACGCGCGACCACTTATATAATAAGAAAATGGGATCGTGTGGCACGCCGACCACAAAGCTATTTGGATCTTGGCATTGGCCATAGTTGTCGGTAGCCTATTATTAAATCTGGGAGCGAGTGATATGCCTACCATAAGATATGCAATGAAAAATGAATTGAAACATCAAAGTAAGTTTTGTTCCATTGATCAGATTATTTCTGGATATTGTGAGTTATTGACTGTTATCTCATAGCGTATTCTTTCCTTATAAACATTCGATATCGTTTTCCTGCTATTGTATATTTATATATATCTCAACTGTACAGGTTTATATGGGTGACAGGCCCTAGTCTCGTCACTACTTCGCCGGAATAGGCCAGGCACTTACCAGCACATGGGGTCGGTTGTGTTGATACTACACTATGCGCTCTTTTTGCTCAAATACAGGTTACGGAGAACAGCAGCGGCAGTAGCACAATTGTGGATATTGCGACTACTGAGACTTCGAGTTAGCCTTGCAGGCGTCCGTAGGACCCGTTGCTTCCTCTATCTATATTTTTCATTCTGTTATCTCATGTATTCGAGATAAACAGCTTATATTTCTTTCGGACGATTATGTGTATTATTCTTAGAAGTTCGTGAGTATTGTGACACCAGTCTTGGGTAGTATATCATGCTTGGGTTTTCTGTATCGTATTTATTAAAATTTGCTAAGTCTTCTGCTGAATTTCTTTATTTCGCTGTAAATTCATAATTTTATTTAAAGTCTTAAAAAGAGAGTTGTAACTAATGGAAATGTAAGTAAGAATTGGCTTGCCTAGCTTCCACCAGCAGGCGCCATCATGACTCACGATGGTGGGAAATCCGGGTCGTGACACAAACAAGTCGCCGTAATTACAGAAGTGAATAATTAGTAGGTTGTGTAATTATTGTCCTAATAATTACACTAATTCCAAGTACATGATAACTTTCCAAACAAACTCTTAATGTAAATCAAACAAATAGGGGTGCTAATTCTCTGCCACATGGATTTATGATGAAACTTTTAATTACGACGACATTTTCTAAACTTGAATAATGACGATCTTTTGAAGTTGTATCTTGGAAATATGGGTGTTCATAAAAACCCAAAAAATTGAATCAAATCGAAAATCAAATCAAACCAATCGAAAAAATCGATACTTTTTAGTTTAATTTTGGTTGTGAATTTTAAAAATCGATCAAATTTTGTTTGGTTTTGGTTTTAACCAGACAAAACCGAACCAAACGGACCATAGGAGTAACTATTTTAAATTTTTTATTATACCTATATATACGTATATTGTTATACAAAGTTTCAAAAAAATTATGGTACATGTTAATAGTTTGCACTTTTAATATAGTTCTTACTTTTACATTCTAGTTTGATTGATAGTTTTCTTTTGTTTAGTGTAATAATCCATTTCGTGTTAAAACAATAATTTATTTTTAATTGAGTCCTTAAATTATTTATCACCATTTGATTCAATTATCATCAATATATCTTGGTAAATAATATATTTCTCAAAGGGCAACTTATTTGATAGTGTTATATTGAAAATGTGATCGCCTGAATATGTGGTTGGTAGCGTGTGTCTTATATTTAAGAAAAAACCAACAAATAACCAAAAAATCGATCAACATAAACCGAATCAAGAAAAAACGACTTAATTGGTTTGATTTGGTTCTAATATTTGAAAAACCAACTTACTTGATTTGATTTCTTTTAAGAAAAAAATTGATACAAACCGAACCATGAACACCCCAACATGAGATACTTGGTAAAGAGACAGTGAGTTCTTATTGATATGCAATTGCATGTAGGAATGGCATGCAGTGGGCGCGGGACAGGGTTGGATTAAACCCAAAAAAACTTCTAATTCGCCCTACCCGTCCCGCCTAGCAATTTTCTGTTTTTCACCCGCCCGCCTTGCATTCGCAAAAGCCCGCCCCGTCCCTAATGCATGCAGTCCGTTATATATTTATGTGTTGCTGGCTAGCTCGATTGCAGCAATAAATTTATTTTTATTTTGTGTTACCTTTTTAAAGTAGTCTAATATTTTGCAGATAATCATTGAGACGACGACAACACAACAACAACAACAACAACGACACTGTAAAGTCTCATAAAGTGGAGTTTGGAGAATAGTGTGTACGTAGACCTTACCCTTACCTTAATAAGGCATAAAAATGATTTCCGATAGACCCTCGACTCATTAAAATGGAAATAACATATAAGAAGAGACAATTTATTAGTATCGTCAACAAAAGTCATAGAAATAATTACAGCATTATAAAAGCCATAAAATAAATAACAAATTAAATAATCATTGAGAATCTGCATGAAATAGGAGAATTTAGCCATTTCAGTTCCATAAAGCATAACCAGCATGCAGTATCTCTCTCGCTTTCTCATATCTGCATTTCATATCTTTCATATGAACTTATCAGACACTAGGGCAGACTCGTTTTCGACCAAAACTTCACGAGCAAAAACAAGCTCTAACATTGACCTTTAGCTCTCTTATTATAAAAAGACTAGAAGGATCATTCAATAGCTACTGTTTTTTCCTGATTAATAGAGAAGGATACCGAATTTTAGCTTAAAGAAATTCATTTAAGTAAAATATAAATTCAATATTTTCACTTTTGTATAATTAAGTACAATGATAATGTTAAAACCCGTCACTCTTTTAATTACGTAAAGTAACATAAAATTTATAAGTTGTTGCAGCTCTATAAGGTTATTGCTAACAATATTAATATATTCGTGCTAAATTCAAAATTTTATTTATATATACTTTAATGTGACAAAAAGGTACCCGTGATATTTCGTGAAGGCTAACTTGATATGTCGGAAGAAAGCTCTTAGTTTGTACCTTAATTATTTGATTTAAAAGTTTATTCGTCATAATGACGGCATGTTGCTGAGTGGTGAAGCTAATAAATGAATGAGACTTTGGGAGTGTTTTGTAGGAGGAAAACATTGTCTGGAAAATATTTTCCAATTTTATTATGTTTGGTTGGCTTAAATATTTTGTAAAATATTTGTTTTATTAATTTATTTTTCTCTAATTGAAGGAAAATATTTTTCTTATTAAAAGAAGGGAAAATATTTTTCAAAGCCCCTTCTCAACATTCTCACCCTCACCAACCCACCCCATCCCCTCTCCAAAAAAAGTTTTTTTTCTCAAATTTCAGTTTGTCTGTTACCATCCACCCTACTACCCCTCCCCCCCCCCCCCAAATAAAAAAAATTACCTTAATTTTTTTTTTTTTGTAATTTTATATTTCTATTGTTTCATTTTTCTGCACCACCCACCTCCCCCCTTTTTTGTAATTTAAATTTCTATTTTATTATTTTACTGCCTCCCTCCCTCCCTTCCCCCCCCCCCAGAAAAGAATTTTTAAATATATTTTTTAATTTTAATTTTACTATTTATCGGTTTAAAGGCTCAATATTTTACAAGTTCCAAAATTATGAGTTTTGACATTTACGTGTTTGGAAGATTACGCGTTTAGAAATTATAAAGTTTACGGGTTCAAAATTTCGCGGTTTTTAAAAGTTTAGCGGTTCGAAATTTTATGAAAATTTGTGGGTCGGGAAGGTTGTTGGTTTGAAAGTTTATAGCTTCATGTTTATTATATCTAAATTATTTATGAATACTCTTGAGAAATTATTTTCCTTAATTTGTGTACCAAACACCAAAAAATGAATAAGATTACTACTTATTTTTCAAGAAAATATTTTTTTGAAAAATATTTCCACGGAAAATATTTTCCATTATACCAAACACACCCTTTGTAAATAAAACAAATCAACCGCTGATTCTTGCTGATGAGTGATGACAATGAATTTAAGCTAAAAAATACTTTTAAATTGATTTATAGTCTATTTGGTCAAACTGCAAAAATCGGCTTATTTTGAGAAGTGCTTTTTTCTAAAAATACATTTCTCAAAAGTAGTTTTGGTGAGAAGTAGTTTGTGTTTGACTAATTAGTTTGAAAAGCACTTCTGAACAACAATTAATGTTTGGCCAAACTTAAAAAAACTGCTTCTAAGTGTATTTTACTCAAAAGTGCTTTTGAGAGAAGCTATTTTTTCTGCTTCTCCGAAAATGCATCCGCTTCTCCTCAAAGGTACTTTTTTCCTTCCAAAAGATTGGCAAAACACCTCATTTTTGGCCAAAAGTGCTTTTGGCAAAAAAGAAGAAGTACTTTTGGCCAAAAAGAATCTTGGCCAAACATGCTATTAACTCAAATTCGACCAACAACAACAGCCCAGTATAATAGAGAGGCTGTTTTTGATAGCACTACTCCGGAAGAAATTCAAAAATAGCTAGATTTACAAGTGGTCATTCAAAAATAGTCACAGTTTAAAAAGTAGTTGAAATTTAGTCACTTTTTATGTAAAGATATATCTGAGGAAAACACTCCGAAAAATACTCCAGCATAATATCTTGGAGTTCTAGTATAATATATATGTCCAGCATAATATTGTGGAGTTTGGAGCACCGGTTCTCCAGTCTTGGTATATTATACTGGAGTTGGCAAATTATACCTGTGAGCCCGTGATTTTTGCCCCAAGCAATTGAATTCCAAAATATATAAAACTAATACAAAAATGATTTTTGTTTGCAAATTATTTGATTTGTGTGAAATACCAGTGTTTGATTGAAATAAAATTGAAATGAAAAAACAAAAAGGAGTTAATGAAGAAAATATCACAAAAATTGTAGAATAAATGCTAGAAATAAGAAAATTAAGCAAAAATGCAAAAAAAATATCGAAAAATCAAGGGAAAATACAAAAAATATAAAATAAAGGAAATATATGAGTTGTAAAAAATAAATACAAAAGAAAAATACAAAACACAAAAAGAAAATACAGAAAATAAATAAAATACAAGTCAAAATACAATACAATATTAATTTGGGCCAAATACACAAGGAACACATACTCACCCCAAAATTTTTGACCCTCCCCGAGATTTTCTATATTTTTAGCGTAAAATATTTAGTTTAGTTTTAATATAACTATTTTAACTAAATTTGACTCTTTTACTTTATTTTTACCTTAAAATGAAAAATAACAAAAATATAGTTTTATTAATGTTTCGTAGTCATTTTTAAACTTGAAAAATATAAAAAATAGTTTTATTTTAATTACGAGTATTATAGTTATTTTGATTACCTAGGATTAATTAAATAACACCATTCTCGGTTCCGGGCAAAGAATAATATTCGGGTTCAAACTATCCGGTTTTATAATTTTCGGACATAGCCCGTAATAACCCGACACCACACTAAGGGGGAGGGATGGGAGAATGATTAAAAAATAAAAAGAGAATAAAAAAAAAACAAAAAGAAAAGACAAAAGAGACATGGGTCTTGAATTTAAAAAGGGAGATAAAGGGGATGGGGCTCATGTGAGGGATGGGTCTCATTTTTAAAAAAAAAAAAATAATAATAAATAATAATAAAAATAAAAAAAGTAAAAAATATATACTACATCTCTTCTTCTTTAAGAAGAAGAGAAAGAAGGCAAAAAGGGGTTGGTGGTCTCTGGACAAAAGAAGAAAAGGAAAGGAAAGAGGCAAAAAGAAAAAAGAGAGAGAGGCAGACGGCAAAACGAAAAGAAAGAAAAAGAGAGATGCAAAAAAAATGAGTTGAAAAACAAAGAGTTGAAAAACAAAGGATTGAAAAGCAAACAAACGAAAAAGAGAAGGAAGCAAAAACGGGAGCAAAGCAAGAAAAAAATTGAGAAAGAAAAAGAAAGAAAAAACAAGAAGAAGAGAAAGACGGCAAAAACAGAAGAGGAAAGGATTTGAAAAACGTTTTTGAGAGAGGAGAGCACACTGTTTCGGTTTTCATATATTGAAGAGGGGATAATTGTAGGTCTTGTTCTAAGGAGGAGAAGGAAAACGGCAGCACAAAAAGGAGAGAACAAGAACAAAAATACTACACATTTTCTAACGGGAAACAAAAAGAGAAGAGAAGCAGTAAACATTTCCTGTTGAGTTCGTCGTCATTCGTCGAGGTCCGGTACGTCGTTGGTTAGTCGCTGTCCTTGGTTCCGGTTTGGTTCGAGTTCTGTCCGGAGAGGTCGAGGTTTGAGATCGTCATAAAAGGTTCGTTTTCTCGTTGTGTACGTTGAAAAATATGCAGAAATAAAGGTGTTGTTCTTTTCCGATATTGTTCTTCTCGCTAATATTTTGGATCGTTTCGTATTTGATTTAGTTTCGTATGGTTCGGACTATTTTTGTAAATATATGATTTTGTTGAACATGCAATGTCGAAGTTAGCTAATGAAAATGACTAATCCTTCATATGCTCGCCAACTAGTTATGCTTCCATTGTTTATGTAATTGTTCACCATAGTCTTGAATTTGCTCACTTAGTTAGCTACTCGTATGTTTACTCGAATTGGTTATAGTTGAGCACGATGTTGTCACATTATGGAAACTGGTTCATTATTCTTTAACTGAACGACGTAATTAGATTAAAGGAATCGGGGGTGCATTTCATGTGACCCGACTCCAATTTTGAACAAGGTTAAATAAAGCGTGTCGTGAACCACAAGTGCATTTCATGTAGTGTGGCTCGCAACATGTTTTAAATAATCTTGAATTAACTCTCAAATAAATATAGCGGAATGTAGTTTGCTTTTAAATTAGAATTAGAGTTATGCCTCGCCTAACAAAATTGTACAAATCGCGGGGCCCTCATAAATGTATATGTAAAATATTTAGATTTCGAGATGTGCCGTTTCTTAGCGAATTTCCTGGCCTTCTCAAAAATGTAAATAAGTAATCGCTCTAGGCGCGTATTTTAATAATTTTACCTTCTTAAATACGGGCGTGCATTTCATGCGGCCCAAATCCAAATCCCAAAATGTTGAATAAGAATGTGTCGAGGATCCGGGTGCATTTCATGTGACGTGATTCGAAACATATTTTTAGGCAACATTCTCTTTCGTAAATAATAATAATAATAAAAGCGGTAAAGGGATATTAATTTGCATTAAGTATATAACTCTAAAAATCAGATAAATAAGCCGAATATGACAGTTAAGCGACCGTGCTAGAACCACGGAATTCGGGAATGCCTAACACCTTCTCCCGGGTTAACAGAATTCCTTATCCGGATTTCTGGTTCGCGGACTGTTAAACAGAGTCATTCTCTTCCTCGATTCGGGATTTAACCGGTGACTTGGGACACCATAAATCTCCCAAGTGGCGACTCTGAAATAATTAAATAAATCCCGTCTCGATTGTCCTTTAATTGGAAAAACTCTTTGCGTCCTTGCGGGTGCGGTAAAAAGGAGGTGTGACAGCTCTGGCGACTCTGCTGGGGACTGAAACCCAGAACCACTGGTTCAGGGTTTAAGAATTCGAGCTTGGAATAATTGTTGTATTTGGCTTATTTATTATCCGATTTTATTATATGTTTGTATTAATGTGCAAAATGATATTTTTATCGCTTTGATATTTTTTGAACTGTACATATAAATTGTGCCGAAACCAATCTCCTCTCTGAGTCTTCTAAATCATGAAGAAGGGTGCACTTCGTGTGACTTCTTTTCTGTATAGTGTCTAATTCCCACCTTAGAACGAGGTTTGGATAAGTTGCAAAACCGGTGAAGCTTCTGTATACCCGGGTTGCTGCCTCCTCCTCGGCTCGAGTTGTCCGTTCGGGTAAGCCAGGTCTAGAACAATAAACACAGGTTTTTAAACCTAGAATAACAAAGCTTCATGCCGGATCCCTAGTAGGAACGTTTATTTGCATCATGTTGCATTTGACTTAGGGGACTCAACACGGGGGTTGGGTCCGTCTAGGACAGGTGACCTGAAATGAAAAGACCATCCTGCTGCATCCTGTTTGTTTTATGTATATATTTGCTTCAGACTTGCAGGCTAACCGTTTTTTTTTATATTGAGGAAAATGAAAAAAAATAGTCTCAAAATAGTTTGTTTTTTTTTACTTACTTAAAAAGAAAAAAAAACGTTTGTTGTAAAATAAAAAAAAATGTTTGATCAAAATAAAAAAAAAATAGTTTCAAAATAGTTTGTTTTTTTTTACTTAAAAAGAAAAAAAAAACGTTTGTTGTAAAATAAAAAAATATGTGATTTCAAAATAGTTTGTTTTTTTTTACTAAAAAAAAAAAGAAAAAAAAATTTTGTTTTAAGCTAAAAAAAAAAATGTGCGAAAAAATAATAAATAGTTTGTTTCCTTTAAAGATGTAGTTTGTTTGACCGAACTACGCGGGTTTGATTCTCCCCATTAGGTGGGATACGTAGGCAACCCTCATCGGGTCCAACCACCCCTTTTAAAAAATCAAAAAAAAAATGTGTGTTTTAATTTTTTTCAATAAAATCAAAGTGATGCTGTTTTTGAAAATAGCCGAATGTTCCGAAAGGACGCCGGAAGGCTGTTTTTGCAAAAATGGCCACTTTGACTCTTTTCTTTTTGAATAATGGCCTTGAAGTATTCCTTATGGAAATGTTGAAAGGCCACCCCTTCAAAAAATTAAAAAAAAAATGTCGAAGTTTTAGTTTTCAATAAAATCAAAGTGATGCCGTTTTGAAAATAGCCGAATGTTCCGAAAGGACGCCGGAAGGCTATTTTTGCAAAAATAGCCACTTTGAATCATTTTTAATAATTTGCAGCCACAACCTTGAAATATTCCTTGTGGAAATGTTGCAAGGCCATAGCCGCAAAATCAAGTCCGGGTTCACACCCCTTTTGCAAAAATAACCAAAAAATGTTAAATTTTTGATTTTGTTATAAATGAGTCGGGTGATGCTATTCTTGCTCAAAATAGTTGAAAGGTTGTATCCGCAAAATTAAGTTTGAGTCATCACTCGACTTTTCAAAAAATAATCACTTTATCAAATAAGCCATTACATGGCCGGTCCTTGCATAAATAGCCACTTTTGGCATTTGAACTTCTTCAGTCTTGTATTGGCCTGTGTCGGTGCTGAATGATGCCCCATAGGCCCCAGGATTAAATTTTGAATTTGCATCTTCTTAAATAAAATTTTGCAAAAAGAGCCACTTTGTCTAAATAAGCCATTACATGGCCAATTTATGAAAAATAGTCTTGTGTTGGTTTATGGTGATGCCGAACGATGCCTCATGAGCCACAAAATAAAAAAAAAAATTTCAAGTTTATCTTTCTTAAATAAATTTTGCAAAAATAGTCATTTTGTCAAATAAGCCATTATGTGGCCAATTTTGTAGAAATAGTCATAGTTGACACCAAAAATATTCTTCTTCTTGTAGAAATTTCCTACACAAGTTTGTAGTTGGAGTCGGCTTCTATAATTTTCCTTCGAAAATCAAAAAAATCAAATAAACATTTCTTTATTTCTTGCATTAATTTGCAAGAACTACGCTCGGTCTGATTCATGCGGGGTCATGATACGTAGGCAATCTCCATAAGATTCGACCACAACTGTATATGTATATAAAATGAAAAAACTACAAAAAAAAAAAGAAGAATGATCAATAAGCGGGACACCTTAATGCTGACATGCTGGCTTTGTTTTGTTGTGTCCATTTCCAGAAAGGTGGTTGGTTGTGGTTCTGAAATAACTCTTCCCCGTAAGACGAAGTCGGAGGACAATGGCAGATAATCTCAAGACTGAGTGGGTTGGTACAGGTACCCGACAACAGCTGGTTGAACGGAACCACGGGTTAGTAGAGGAGGTCAAGATATTGAGACAACACGTGGCTGATATGTATCGGGCGTGGATGGATGGAAAAGCACCACCTCCGCCACCACCTAGCTTCCTGGACTCTGTCCTTACCCGTACCATGAACCCGATGCCGGATGATCTCCCGCACTCTCCATATATACCCGCCTATCACAACTTCTCCAGCCATTCGAGTAACTCAGTTACTCGTCCCCCAACTATGTTTTCACAACGCTACTCCCGTCCCCAACACCACTACTCTCCCCGGGACAACCAAAATCGTACTTCACCTTCCAGGTACCCAGCTCCACAAAAGGCTTACCAACCCCCACGAACATACCGGAAACCCCCCGGGTCAGGTTTCAGGCCAAATAAGGCGTTTAGGGAGGAGAGGTTGCTGAAGCGAGAAAAGGCGCTCACCCCTATCGGAGAGTCCTATGCAAGTCTGTTTGAAAAGTTAAAACATGTCGGCCCGATTACGCCGCTCCCCGAATACACTCCCGATCCACGTGCAAGAAGCTTCGATCCTACTGCACGATGTGCATACCATTCCAATGTCAGAGGGCACGATATTGAGAGTTGCCGTACCTTGAAAAAGGAAATAGAAAGAATGATTCAAAAAGGGTGGTTGATTGTGGTCGATGATGATGACATGGGGCACACAAATCCCCTGGGGGTGTACCGACTGGAGCTAAAAATGTTGAAGCAGTTGGCAGCCTTGGCAATATTGATGCGGAACTTAGTGGCTAAAATGTTGTGCTTGGAAATTGGGAAGATACTCCATCTTTCGGTCAGCTAGATGGAGCTTTGGTGGTTCGTTTTTGTGGTCATTTTTGTTGTCCGAGTTATTTTCAGGGTTTTCTTGTGGTCAAACCCTTTTGTCCTAGCAGTTTGCTTTGGTCCTGCCCAGTTTTGTTTTAGGGCTGTATACTCTAGTTTGTTTTGCTTGTTTTATCATTGAACCATTTCGTCATTAGTTTAATGAAGCTTTCGGTCTTTTGTTACTTCCGGTCATTTTATCTGTTTAGTTCTGTTTACCCTTTAGATTTGTCTTGTGCTCAAACGCCGAATCTAGTGACATGACATGCGCACACATAATTGTGGCTTAATTCTAAAAGTTAATCATGAAGCAATTGGAAGATGATCGGGTCATTTAAAGGAAATAAAAACAATTTGAGATTATTTGGATCCCGAGTCATGTGAAACCGGGGCAACTAAAAAGGAAACAGTTAAAGGCAAGCTGGCCAAATCGACGTGGGGTCATTCACAATAATGAAAATGAGAGTGTTGTCCAACTGTGCTTTAAAGATATGACGAATGTTAATTGTGTTGTTTACACTTGGCATGTTTTGAAGATTGGAATGACGAAGGCATTTTGTTCTGCTATCTAAACACTTTATCCATCGTCAACCCTTTGAGCCTTATTTTAAATTCTTTCATCCCCTCCTTCGGAATTAGTTGCAAAGACTAGAAACACAAGTTTGAAAGGCAAAAGAAGAAAGGGATAAAGAAAAGTAAAGAAAAAGAAAACAACAAAAAGAGATAAAGAAAAGAAAAAGAAAAATGTGTGAAAAAAAAAAAAAAAAAAAAAAAAAAAAAAAAAAAAAAAGAATTGGGAACTACGTTTGACCTGATTCCTTAAAGAGGATACGTAGGCGCTTCACAGCTCAGTCATAGTGTAAATAAAGAAATAAAAAATCCCCAAGTAAAAAACCGGGGCAAAGAAAAATTGTGTTGATTATAAATAAATTTAGGTCCGAAGGTTGTAAATTTTGAACCCAAAATTGATTTTGTTTTGAGCCTTCAATTCCCTTTCTTTCTAGCCCTATCCAAATCCCACATTAAGGTCCAAAGAAAGACCTTCTGATCAGTCTTCAAAAGATGCCACGTCAGGCGAGTGAGAGAGTCCTATCAGAATATAACACTCTGATTCTCAGCAGAAAAGACTCTGATTCCCAGCAGGAAGGAAACACGAGAGAGTCTTAGTAGTGACACCCTAATCCCCAGCTAAAAGTAATACAAATGAGAGAGTCTTACCGGTGAAAACCTTCACAGGCACCATAAGGCGACGAAAGCTGAGAGAAAATCAAAATGAGAGAGGCTTGAAAGTGAAAACCCTTCGGGCACTACAAGTCGAATAAAGGTGATAATCGGATGGAAATCACGAGACAGAAATCGTGAAAGGAAATTAACGACGGAGGATAGGCCATATGTGCATCTCATGACCAGTAGAGTTGGTATCCGCGTTTGATAAGTTTTTATAGTTGTTTCTGGTTAGAGAGTCAGTCCTCCCTTGTCTTCTATTTGTTGTTTCTTTTTATCTTTCTCCTTTTGTCAAAATTCCCCATCAAAGTCAGTCTAGTCAAAACATAGTGAGAAATGACTTCAAAACTTGCCACCAATTTTCCAATTATTATGCAAGGCAAGGAAATGCCATTGACGACAAAGAAGTATGGTGCAAAGAAGATTATTAAACTGGGGCAGAAAATTTTCTTTTCAGTTTGAAAATTTTCTGGAAGTCAATACCCACTTGGGGAAAAGGGAAGGAAGAAGGCCTTAAGGGAAGCAATATTTAAACCAATGTCATCTCCAACAGTCTTCAGAAGAGTGAAACACCAATTTTGAGGAAATGAAAATCCACCGGCAGTGTTATCTTCAGCAAGTTCCGAGATGGTCGGACAACACAGAGTGGTAAAGGGAGAAAGGAAATCTCATAACCCCCAACAAGTTGAGAAACACAGAACGAGGAAGGGATAAATGGAAAAACCCATCCCCAGCAGGAATATCATCTCCAGCAAATGAAATCATTCCCCAACAAGTTTTGGGAACCCCGAGCGAGGGAAAGGGGAAAAGGAATAACTACCCTACAGGAGCGGCACAACCGCTCACAATATTTTGAACTAACAAATTTTCTTTGATTTGAAACAGGGAAAGAAAGTGCTATTGATAGCAGAAAGTCATGGCACAAGGAAGAACACCAATACTGGGGCAGAAAATTTTCTGCCGTTGTTGAAAATTTTCTCGGAGAAACGAGGAAGGCAATTCAAGATGACGTGTCAGGTTTGTCCACCTTCAAATAGGATGTTTTAGGTTTGTCCACCTTCGAACAGGACGTCTCAGGTTTGTTCACTTTCAAACATTGATACAATGGGAGTATTCGCCCTCGAATAGGATACAATGGGAATATTCGCCCTCGAATAGGATACAATGGGAGTATTCGCCCTCGAATAGCATACAATGGGAGTATTCGCCCTCGAATAGGATACAATGGGAGTATTCGCCCTCGAATAGGATACAATGGGAGTATTCGCCCTCGAATAGAATACAATGGGACTATTCGCCCTCGAAGAGGATACAATGGGAGTATTCGCCCTCGAATAGGATACAATGGGAGTATTCGCCCTCGAATAGGATACAATGGGAGTATTCGCCCTCGAATAGGATACAATGGGAGTATTCGCCCTCGAATAGGATACAATGGGAGTATTCGCCCTCGAATAGGATACAATGGGAGTATTCGCCCTCGAATAGGATACAATGGGAGTGTTCGCCCTCGAATAGGATACAATGGGAGTATTCGCCCTCGAATAGGATACAATGGGAGTGTTCGCCCTCGAATAGGATACAATGGGAGTATTCGCCCTCGAATAGGATACAATGGGAGTATTCGCCCTCGAATAGGATACAATGGGAGTATTCGCCCTCGAATAGGATACAATGGGAGTATTCGCCCTCGAATAGGATACAATGGGAGTATTCGCCCTCGAATAAGATACAATGGGAGTATTCGCCCTCGAATAGGATACAATGGGAGTATTCGCCCTCGAATAGAATACGATGGGACTATCCGCCCTCGAATAGGATATTTTACATTTGTTTTATTTTACATTGTCCTTTGCATATTTCATAAATTATTGCCAGAATGCATTTTTAATTCAAAAGTTGCTACTAAAAGCAGGCGCCTACCTGTATAACAAAAGGCAAGTCTTCAGTCTTTACATTGCAGGTCTTGAAACCAGTAACCCAACATAAAGCAGAGAGTTACAACAAGAGTTCCCAACGCAAATTCAAGCGCATGAGTAAAAGGAAGGGAGGGAATGAAGGAAAATTTTCCCAGCATCATTATCCTCAGCAGGTAAGTAAACAATTCCAAAGATATCCCCAGCAGTCAAGGAAAAATAACACGACCTAGGAGGAAAGCAATTCCGAAACAAGGTAATTCAGAAGAAAGGATGGGATGGAGTTAATGAGTTGTAGTTGAAGTCAGGGTGCCCGCCTGAAGAATGGAGTGGCGATTTTATTTTAAAACAGTAGTTGAAGTCAGGAGCCCGCCTGAAGAGAGGAATGGCGATTTATTTTCAAAAGATGTTGTTGAAGTCAGGAGCCCGCCTGAAGAGAGGAATGGCGTTTAATTTTCAGAGTTGATGGTTGAAGTCAGGAGCCCGCCTGAAGAGAGGAATGGCGATTTATTTTCAAAAGATGTTGTTGAAGTCAGGAGCCCGCCCTGAAGAGAGGAATGGCGATTTATTTTCAAAAGATGTTGTTGAAGTCAGGAGCCCGCCTGAAGAGAGGAATGGCAATTTATTTTCAAAAGATGTTGTCGAAGTCAGGAGCCCGCCTGAAGAGAGGAATGGCGATTTATTTTCAAAAGATGTTGTTGAAGTCAGGAGCCCGCCTGAAGAGAGGAATGGCGATTTATTTTCAAAAGATGTTGTTGAAGTCAGGAGCCCGCCTGAAGAGAGGAATGGCGATTTATGTTCAAAAGATGTTGTTGAAGTCGGGAGCCCGCCCGAAGAGAGGAATGGCAATTTATTTTCAAAAGCTGTTGTTGAAGTCAGGAGCCCGCCCGAAGAGAGGAATGGCGTTTAATTTTCAGAGTTGATGGTTGAAGTCAGGAGCCCGCCTGAAGAGAGGAATGGCGATTTATTTTCAAAAGATGTTGTTGAAGTCAGGAGCCCGCCTGAAGAGAGGAATGGCGATTTATTTTTTCAAAAGATGTGGTTGAAGTCAGGAGCCCGCCTGAAGAGAGGAATGGCGATTTATGTTCAAAAGATGTTGTCGAAGTCAGGGAGCCCGCCTGGAGAATGGAGTGGCGATTTTATTTTGAAGTAATAGTTGAAGTCAGGGAGCCCGCCTGAAGAATGGAGTGGCGATTTATTGTTGAAGTTGTTTAAGGAAAGCGGCAGAGTGTAACGGAAATCCCCAGCATGAATCAGAAGGAAGGCAACAAGGATCAGAAAAGATAGATTCAGACTTCGAAGGAGAATAGCTCGAAGATCACAAGTAAGGGAATTCACTTCGGAGTGCAATGCAAGATCGCAACAAAAGAAGCTTGCAACCCGAATGCGAGTCAACAGTCCGAGATGATTAACAGAAGTTAGTCATAATGAAAAAAGGCAAGGAGTTAATCTAAGTGCAGAAGTTGATGAAAGATGTGGTGTGCTCAAGACATGGCCGAGGTCACAAGCATTGCATACCTGGTCTTGATCCGAAAAGCAGCACCTACAACTAGCAAGTATCAAGGTTCAAATTTAGAGTCCGCATGAAGCACCAACCAATACTCAAGATCAAGCTTCAGAAGACTTATAGATAGGAATCTTGTAACTAGTAGCCGATAGGCTTAGTTAGTCTTTCTCATGTTTTGATTTTTGATGTAATAGCAGGACCACGGACCGGAACTTCGATGGAACAGAACCTCGACGGAACGACACCTCGACTGGCTCTCCACCTCGGTATACCCCTTCCTCACTCACTTTCGAACTACACGTGGCCCGATTCCTTTATAGCCAAGGATATGTAGGCAGCTCAGATACAAGGGCTCGGTCACATTCCTCTTCTCTTAGTTTAGTCCCTCCCAATAAGGGTCAGGTCAAAAAGATCCTATTGGTGATCTTCTCTAAATGACTCACTGAGATTTTATCAGGTACGTGGGCCTGTAAACACGTGATTTTTGACCCTCCCCGAGATTTTCTATATTTTTAGCGTAAAATATTTAGTTTAGTTTTAATATAACTATTTTAACTAAATTTGACTCTTTTACTTTATTTTTACCTTAAAATGAAAAATAACAAAAATATAGTTTTATTAATGTTTCGTAGTCATTTTTAAACTTGAAAAATATAAAAAATAGTTTTATTTTAATTACGAGTATTATAGTTATTTTGATTACCTAGGATTAATTAAATAACACCATTCTCGGTTCCGGGCAAAGAATAATATTCGGGTTCAAACTATCCGGTTTTATAATTTTCGGACATAGCCCGTAATAACCCGACACTACACTAAGGGGGAGGGATGGGAGAATGATTAAAAAATAAAAAGAGAATAAAAAAAAACAAAAAGAAAAGACAAAAGAGACATGGGTCTTGAATTTAAAAAGGGAGATAAAGGGGATGGGGCTCATGTGAGGGATGGGTCTCATTTTAAAAAAATAATAATAATAAAAATAAAAAAGTAAAAAATATATAGGGCATTCACGTGAAATAAAAAGGGGGGGGGTCTTCATTTCTTGGTGGTCTCTGGACAAAAGAAGAAAAGGAAAGGAAAGAGGCAAAAAGAAAAAAGAGAGAGAGGCAGACGGCAAAACGAAAAGAAAGAAAAAGAGAGATGCAAAAAAAATGAGTTGAAAAACAAAGAGTTGAAAAACAAAGGATTGAAAAGCAAACAAACGAAAAAGAGAAGGAAGCAAAAACGGGAGCAAAGCAAGAAAAAAATTGAGAAAGAAAAAGAAAGAAAAAACAAGAAGAAGAGAAAGACGGCAAAAACAGAAGAGGAAAGGATTTGAAAAACGTTTTTGAGAGAGGAGAGCACACTGTTTCGGTTTTCATATATTGAAGAGGGGATAATTGTAGGTCTTGTTCTAAGGAGGAGAAGGAAAACGGCAGCACAAAAAGGAGAGAACAAGAACAAAAATACTACACATTTTCTAACGGGAAACAAAAAGAGAAGAGAAGCAGTAAACATTTCTGTTGAGTTCGTCGTCATTCGTCGAGGTCCGGTACGTCGTTGGTTAGTCGCTGTCCTTGGTTCCAGCTTGGTTCGAGTTCTGTCCGGAGAGGTCGAGGTTTGAGATCGTCATAAAAGGTTCGTTTTCTCGTTGTGTACGTTGAAAAATATGCAGAAATAAAGGTGTTGTTCTTTTCCGATATTGTTCTTCTCGCTAATATTTTGGATCGTTTCGTATTTGATTTACTTTCGTATGGTTCAGACTATTTTTGTAAATATATGATTTTGTTGAACATGCAATGTCGAAGTTAGCTAATGAAAATGACTAATCCTTCATATGCTCGCCAACTAGTTATGCTTCCATTGTTTATGTAATTGTTCACCATAGTCTTGAATTTGCTCACTTAGTTAGCTACTCGTATGTTTACTCGAATTGGTTATAGTTGAGCACGATGTTGTCACATTATGGAAACTGGTTCATTATTCTTTAACTGAACGACGTAATTAGATTAAAGGAATCGGGGGTGCATTTCATGTGACCCGACTCCAATTTTGAACAAGGTTAAATAAAGCGTGTCGTGAACCACAAGTGCATTTCATGTAGTGTGGCTCGCAACATGTTTTAAATAATCTTGAATTAACTCTCAAATAAATATAACGGAATGTAGTTTGCTTTTAAATTAGAATTAGAGTTATGCCTCGCCTAACAAAATTGTACAAATCGCGGGGCCCTCATAAATGTATATGTAAAATATTTAGATTTCGAGATGTGCCGTTTCTTAGCGAATTTCCTGGCCTTCTCAAAAATGTAAATAAGTAATCGCTCTAGGCGCGTATTTTAATAATTTTACCTTCTTAAATACGGGCGTGCATTTCATGCGGCCCAAATCCAAATCCCAAAATGTTGAATAAGAATGTGTCGAGGATCCGGGTGCATTTCATGTGACGTGATTCGAAACATATTTTTAGGCAACATTCTCTTTCGTAAATAATAATAATAATAAAAGCAGTAAAGGGATATTAATTTGCATTAAGTATATAACTGTAAAAATCAGATAAATAAGCCGAATATGACAGTTAAGCGACCGTGCTAGAACCACGGAATTCGGGAATGCCTAATACCTTCTCCCGGGTTAACAGAATTCCTTATCCGGATTTCTGGTTCGCGGACTGTTAAACAGAGTCATTCTCTTCCTATATGAGTTGTAAAAAATAAATACAAAAGAAAAATACAAAACACAAAAAGAAAATACAGAAAATAAATAAAATACAAGTCAAAATACAATACAATATTAATTTGGGCCAAATACACAAGGAACACATACTCACCCCAAAACATTTACACAGACCAGGCCTAGTCATTTTTTTGACCGGCCTGCCTAGTCCCTTGACAACCAAATGACACCGTATTAATCGACAAATTTGAGCCATCGATATAACCAATCAACGGACTAGGTAAGGCAGTGTCCGTATGAATGAAACGACATCGCATTTGAAGTCAATATCAACCGTCCAATGAAATTAATCAAACGGACGAGAGCAAGGTTCCATTAACTAAAACGACATAGTTTGAAGCAATTAATCTCAACCGTTCAAATTAATTAATCCAACGGACCTTATGAGACCTCTCATTAATCTACACGACGCCGTTTAAGATCCAAATGATCCTGGCCATTCATTTGATCAAATCCAACGGCCAGGAATCAACAATGCTAGTTTAATATATATCTACCCTTCTCCCTCTCAGACCCCTCAAAATACACACACATAATCTATACCAAACTCTAGCCGCCTAGGTCTTCCTCATCCTTCTCCCGTTTTCCATGGAGACCACCGGTGGTCGATCTCAAACCTCCTTCTCCGGCTCAAGCCAAGCCTCCAAACACCCCCCTCCACCCTCTAACCACCTTATCTCCATTAACCTCATCCCAGAAAACTCACCAGCCTTCTACTCTTGAAAATTTGGTCGCCGAAACCCTAGCCGGGGACCACCCAAAGTATGAACCAGACTCCCTCCTTAACACCCCTTGACCACCTTAAGACGATCTTTAACCCTATCTAGGTGGTTTCCCTCGAATAAGCCTCGAATCCGTCGAATATTCGAAAAACACTCGCCGGAACCCTACTCCGGCGAGTACCAAAAACTACCCCACTCCCAAAACCTTACCCCAGGTCTCTAGATTCCCTCTCATACACTCAAATAAAACCCCCAAAGCCCCGTTCAGAAGATCCAGTACTCAGAGACCAACAGTCTCTGATACTTTGAAAAATCAAAAAGTGAAAAGAACGAAGAGAAAAGAAAGAAGAAAAGAAAGAAAGAAAAGAACGAAAGAAAAGAGAAAAGAAAGGAAAAGGCCTGAAAAAAGCTAAGTGCCCTACCCTATCTTTGGTCGTTGTTTTTCATGTGTTCACTTATTCTGAAACTTGATTCTTTTATGTTTTGAACTTGTTTTTGTTAAGTGCTTATCATGTTCTTTGTTTAGAACTTAAAGAATCACTATGCATATCTTAAATCATGACTATATCTTTTATATCTTGATTCATACTTGTGCATACTAGCCCATGAACTTTATTTCATATGTGCTTGAATTCATTTAAGTGTTCATAGGTTCTGATATTAGCTATTTGTGAATCATATGATATTAGCCATTTTTGTGTGATTGTTCAGTATATTCTACCTCGATTAGGGTTATAATTAGTTGGAATTCAACCATTATCAAATTTTCCCTCTGAGTTCTGATTAATTGGAAGTTAAGTCGTGATTAAGGTTATTTGTGCAAAACAACATGAATCTGGCTATATTTGCAATTTGATTTGTATGTTAGTTTCTTCTGAACCTTCGAGTGCTTCTGTGTACTTAGGTTATATGTATAAATATTTTGTGGCTATGTTTGTGAACACAGTATGAGTTCTGATAGTGGCTATTTGTAAAAGTGGCTAATGTTGAAAAGGTTTATAATTTGAAACTGGTTAAGTTTTAAAACATGACTTAGGGGGCTATCTGTTAAATACATAAGTTCTATCCTAGTCCTGCCAGACCTAAGGTAGGTCGGGTAATTTCAATAAAATGCAAGGGGTAAAAGGGAAGGGTAAATGACATTCTTGTGAATTAAATAGAGCCAATAGGGATAAAAATGACTTTAGTGCTTGGTATTTCTAAAATTACTTGAATAATAAGGGGTATACTAGGTAGAGCTAAAAGGTATTTGTGTAATAAACCTTAGCAAGTGGGGGTAATTGGGTAAAACCTGCCTAATAGAATCCAATAGAACTGCCCATAACCTTCTAGCAGGGGTTCTAGGGCATTTCGATACAATTTTAATAGACTATACTGTAATTAATTGAAATGAATAAGGGGAGGGAAATAGAATTAATTTATTTGATATTCCCCCCAAACTATCTCTATAAATAGGCTTCTCTAAGTCTGAAAATGTGGTTGCCAATTAAAGGTTCCACACATTAGAGAGAGAGAGAGAGATTCGAAATTCTACAATTTAACAGTTCTAGAAGTTAGAAAAGGTTTTCGAGTCGAGTATTGTTCCTGGGATCTTTGCTGGTGGTTTTTCTGATGTGTTCATCTCAACTAGCTTGGATTTCTGCTATTTCTCGACTTGATTACTGGTTATCTATTGAGTTTGGGAGTTGCTGTGTTATTTCCTGCTCCTATTTGCTGTTGATACTCTGTTGCTGCCATTGCTTACTTCTCTTGCCCTTCATCTCCTTAGAACTCATCAGTTTATTTTTATTGATCAGGTACACACTACTTCCTGAAGATGTAATTGAAAATTTGATGAAGGAATAAATATTGGACTGCTTTTTGCTGACGATATCTCTGTTTTCTTACTGTTTGTAGTTGTAGATCGTAGATCCTTTGTAATTCATTAGGATTGGTTGTAATAAATAATAGACTATGTGAGTTAGATTAAAGTAAAGTAGTAGTAGATAATAATATAGTTAAACATAGTTAGTAGTTTATCACCTAATTCAAAAACTAATACAAAGCTAATACACTTAGATAAATAAGTATGATTCTGAAACTGGACTTATAAACGGGCACTTATCTGTTTTGTTAGTTAAATCCTAAATTAGAACCATTAATCCAAAAAGTATAAATAGATCAGCTTGTATTACTGTTTATATCTACTGAATATAAATTAACTACAGATCCGTTTTTAACCTTGGTGATTTTCAGTGGTTCAAGCATGATTAGTTAAATTCAGACACTGTTTTCCTTCAGTTAAAATAAATTCTGCAACTAGAATCGTGATAATTGCTTGAGTATCAAAACCTGCCAGATAGTATAACAACACTAATACAAATTACCATTTCAGAATGTTTAATTAGTTGTTAAAAATTAGAATCAGTAGTGGTCGAAAAATGAAACTTGGCAGCGTTTGAAATGATTAATTAGCAATGCTGAATAATACTTGTTGAAATACTGTTATTGACATGTTAGTTTGTTTTCGCTTATATAGTCTGGGCCTAATTATGAATACATGCCCAGATCTGATTAATGTGGTGCCTGGGCTCTCGAGTAAGAACAGTAGTATACATTGGGCTCCAGATGCTCAATTATCTTTAATAATAGACTGTTAAGTAGTCTAAAAGTCCAGGCCCAATAACGAATAATGGTCTGGACTCCAACATTATAGTTTAAAAAATAACACAAAAACAGATTTGAATTAGGAAGAAAAAACAAAAAATGGAAAACATAGTAAATGAATAGGATTGTACCTTAAAATAAGAGATGAGCCTCATTCCGAAGATGAAAATACACGGGGCTCCCAAACGAATTTCAATGTAAAAATGATAGACTTGGAAGGACCGTTTAGCGAATTTCACGGTCCTTCCCAAAGATAATAAAGACGTAGACATTATAGGCACGATAAATAAAAATTACATTCATAGTACGGGTGTACATTTTATGTGACCCAAATCTCAAATCCCGACGAAGCTGAAGTGCACTAAAGTCACAGGCGTACTGGTTGTGGTGTGATTTGAAATGCGTTTTCGTGACGTCGCAAGTCCTAAAAAATAACAAAGTAGAACATTAATAACATTTGAAAAATCAAAGCATATAAATAAATCAGATAAAAACAAATACGGCAGTTGAGCGACCGTGCTAGAACCACAGAATCCAGGAGTGCCTAACACCTTCTCCCAGGTTAACAAAATTCCTTATCCAGATTTCTAGTTTCACGGACTGTAAAACAAAGTCATAATTTCCTCGGTTCGGGATTAAACCGGTGACTTCGGACACTAATATTTTCCCAAGTGGCAATGATAATAGGTGAATTTGACTATATTTATGCCCTAAATAATTAAACTTTATTGTTGTTTTGATATTGTTTATGATGACAAAATGCTTTTATTAGTGTTTTTAGTGTGTTATAGTCGGGAAGGTGTGATTCCGAGCTATATAGATGTTATGGCATGAATTTAAGTGATTTGGAGATTTGACGTCTGAGTAAAAGCTCAAGGAATTAAGCCGGGATCGTGTTCGGGGGTCCAATTTGATAGTTTAGTACAAATGAAGACTCGATTAGTCATATTGCGCACTGTCTAGTAAATAGGACATAAATATTTTCTCAGAACTCTATTTTGGCTCCATAATATATGGATGGAAAGAAAACGCAAAGTTCTACAACTTTAATGTTTTGAGTTTTTCCAAATTCCAAACGGAATAGGGTGACAAACCACGAACGCGGTCGGACCGCGAACGGACCGCGATTGAAAGGGCTCGCGGAATCTCAGAGATTCAGAGAAGTGATTTTTTTGCGGTCCATCCGCGAACGCGGACGGACCGCGGGCGAGACCGGAATTTTTAGGGTCAAACTTGTCAAGATGCAATTTTTGTAACCTAAACACTCTATAAAATGATAGGATTCGCCCAAGAGAGGCAAGTATTGTATTATTCATTACTTTTGCAAGTAAACTAGTAAGAGAGAACTCTCTCAACATCTTTCTTTCTTTTACATTTAATATTTGATTATGAATTCAATTATCTATCTTGTTGCTTTGATTATGTGTAGCTAATTCTTTATCTAAGGTTTTGATGGAACCTATTGAGTGATGAACTTCTAGGTTATGCGATTACAAATTGTTAGCTAGATTTCTATTGGTTCAACTTCGTTCTTGTTGTAGTTAATTGATAGAGCTCTCAATTAGTTGTGCCTATTTAGTGTGCATAACTTGGAAAAGAGTGCATAGTTACGTATATTGTTGAACAACACCACACCTAGATTATTGGAGGAATCTATAATTGTAGGCGTAAACGTGGGGTTAGGAATAACGAAACCTTGGGTGCAATCTAAAGTAAACTGTTCAAATTAAAAACTAGCTAGGGTAGCTCGGGAGAGTACACTAGTAAATTATTGTAGTTGCTCGGGAGAGAATTACGGTAAATATAGCGTTCATGATTGATAGAATAATATTGACAATTTGTATGAGCATAAACAGAAGGGATTCCATCAATAGGGGAAATCAATACCTTAGTCTTTATCTTCATTCTTTACATCGTATTCAATTCTTTCTTTCAAATCTTTAATTTCTTGCAAAAGTTAGTTAGTAGAAAATATTTCACAAAAATATATTCAAAAGTTTGGGAAGCTGCTTCAGAAGTATTCTTGGGTTGTGAAAGTTGCAGTTGATAGATTAATTCCATGTGGGATCGACTCTAGACTTAATTGAGCGGATTATATTGACTACAACCGTTGTTTGGGCGTGAATCAATTTTGGCGCCGTTGCCGGGGAATTAACAGAATTATCAATTGCCATTGACAGAACTACAAGATTCTTGTGTAATCAGGTTCTCTCTACACACTTTACATTGAAATTTTTTGACGATTGTTGAATTGGGTACTCAGGTGCATGCCTAGAAAATCTGCAAGGACTGGAGAACTAATTGAAGGACTCTCAGACCCAGAGCAAACTTTCCGAGCACGTAACAGGGCAATCAAACAACTTCAGCAATCCCAGCAACCAATTAAACTAGATTTCGACATGGGAGACTTGAACGACCCAAACCAGCAAGCTGGGTTGAATGCACAGGAGGCGCAGGAGGCGCATGAAGGTGCATTATTTGACTGGCCACAACCAACAACGGATAATTTGGCAACTGCCATTATTGTGCCAGCAATTCAAGCTGAGTCTTTCCAGATTACCAACAACATGCTACACTTGTTGCAAAACAAGGGATTATTCTCTGGGACTCAGGTTGAAGATCCACAACAACACCTGAAGAATTTTCTCTCAATATGCAAGACAAAGAGGCAACCAAATGTGACACCGGAAGCCATCAGATTATTACTATTTCCATTCTCAGTTACAAGGGCTGTGCAGGTATGGCTAAACTCACTCCCCATAAACTCTATTGCAACATGGGATGAGTTAGTCAAGCAATTCCACAATAAGTTTCATCCACCTAACAAGACAGCTCACCAAATTGATGAGGTTGTGAGCTTCAAGCAGAAACCAATGGAGACATTACATGAAACTTGGGGCAGATTCAAAGGTATGCTTGTTATATATCCTCACCATGGGGTTCCTGAGCAGATGTTGGGTCAAAGGTTCTACATGGGGCTTTCAGACAGTATGAAGAATATAGTAGATGCCTCATCAGGTAGGGCTTTTCTGAGCAAGACTTAGAGAGAAGGCCAAAATTTGCTTAACAAGATGGCTCAAAACTCCGGGTGGACGACCAGGAATGCTCATATTACTCCAGTGGTACACTCTGTACCTCTGAATCCTTCCAACACTATGGAGGAGAACATGGTAACTTTACTGACATAAATGAGCATCCTGACGAAGAAGGTGGAAGAATCTGGGGTCAAGCAGCACGTTTACATTGTAGACACTACCAATGGTGGTTTATGCACATCTTGCATGAGCCAACCCATAGGTAATCCATGGGCTGCAGACCAAGAACATCATCACCAGCATGAAGACATGAACTATGTGGCTAATTATGGAGGGCAGCGACAGGGTAACCAAAGTTGGGGTCAGCAGGCTCCACAACAGTATAGGCCTCCTCAGCCACATTATAATGCAGCAGGTATGAGGCCACCAAACAACATGGCTCTATATCCTAGACCTCAGAATTTCAACAATCAGCAGCAGGGGTATCATCCACCTCCACCACAGCATGGGGGTAGACACGACGATGGGTTCGCAAGGTTGGAAGCTATGATGCGGCAGGTAATTTGGTCACATGCCAAAACTAATGAAAGGATAGATGCACATGACGCAACTATCAAGAATATTGAAGTACAGGTGGGCCAAATTGCTATGTCACTTAACAATCGTCCTTAAGGGACATTGCCTCCAGATACACAAACAAACCCAAAGGATCAAATCCCAAAGCAGCTAATGGCAGTTAATCTGAGAAGTGGAAGAGATCGTGATGCTGAGCAGGAAAGAGAGAGAGGCAATTTGCAAGCTGAGACACTCACTCCAGTACCCATTGAACTGTAGGAGTCCATCGGGTTGTCTGAAGTTACAGTCCAGCCAGTAGCTGAAAATAATGATATGCTGCATGGAACAGAGAAATCAGCTGAACCGGTAGAACAGCCGGTTGTGGAACCAGTGATAGAGAAAGAAAAGTCCCAAGTGATTGGGAAGAAGAGGCCTCTAGCCCCATTCCCCCAAAGGTTGGCCAAGCTCCAGAAAGAGCAGCAATACAAAAGGTTCTTCGATATGCTCAAGCAAATCCAGGTAAACATTCCCTTAATTAAAGCTTTGAGAACAATGCTTGGGTATGCTAAGATGATGGCCTTGATTTGCGTGCACAGTCTGGGCGCGTTGCCGGAATTGTTTTAGGTGGAAATATGTGAATTCTATGAAAATATTGAAGAATTTTGGTATTAATATGATAATAGTTGACTTTGGTCAATATTTCTGGTAAACGGACCCGGACCCCAGATCGGACTATCCCGGAAGGTCCGTAGAAAAATATGGGACTCGCGCATGTGCCCGTAGTCGAAATCCGAGGTCTAGAACCTGAGTAAAAGAACTTTTCTGTTAAATTATTTTTCTAAAATTATCAAGGAAAATGAAAATGAAAATTGATTAAAAGACCATGGTATCGGGCTCGTATTTTGGTTCCGACGCTCGGTACAAGTCTTATATATTGTTTAGGCGCTTCCTGTAAAATTTGGTCGAAAAAGGACGTCGTTTGAGGATTTTATGGCCATTTTACTAAGGTTGCCCAGATTTTCAGGTTAATGATGAAATTGCCCCTGACGACGTATTAAAAACCTACCTTATTTGCAAATCTTAAAACCTACATATCTCCTTCATTATAAGATCAAATAGAGTGATTCAAAAGCGTAAATTCATTAGGATTTTACAAGGAATCCATTGGGAGCAGTAAAACACGTGAACAGTATACCTATAATGAACAGGTCGCGTTTTCTTCCAATTTTTGAACGGGAAGAAGCTTCTGAGGCGATTTCTAAGAGAGAAAATCAGTGGGTATCACAGAGGTAAGTGATTTGATTATTAAAACTCATTTATGGGTGATTATAAATCACAATCTCATTCTTTAATTCATGAAAACCGTAGAAAAATAGGATTTTGGGGCCTGAAATTATGAGACCTTTAGGGGTCGATTTGAGGGGTCAAACAGACTCCGATTTTGGTGTTCTTTATATGTACGGACTCATGGAGAGACGAAGAATCCGTTGGTATGATTTTTAGATATTTTTGACCAAGTGGGCCCGGGGTCGGTTTTACAATATTTGGACAACATGTTAAATACTTTAATTAGGCAATTGGGCTGGTTTGTTGAGTAGAATGATGATATTAAATAAATTGTGTATAGATACGATTAATTTAGAGCCAAATTTGAAAGGAAAGGCATTGCTTGGGGATTGAGTGGACTATAAGCCATCGAGGTAAGTGTTTGATCTATCCTAGCTTGAGGGAATAGGATTAAGTGTGATAATTGCTAATTGCTATGTGATCGAGTGCGGTATATAGGCGTGGTGATGAGCATCTATACACTGGCATCTAGCATGACCGTGAGTAGTTTGTTGACATATGTTGTGATTTAATGTGGGATGTTCTTAAGTCATGTTCTTGAGCCCGTGCCGGGTTGTGAAGGTTGATTATTGTTTCCCTTGCCGGGACTTTGTTGTATTGTTGATGTTGTTCCCTTGCCGGGATATTGTTATGATTATTGTTTCCCTTGCCGGGACGGTTCATATTACTTGTTTCATTCTTTTTCCCTTGACTATGGTTGTTATTTGGGTGAGGAAGAGTGATAATGCACGAAGGGTGATGTCACACCATTTTTACTTATGTTCGCACAAAGGATCATTCTGTGCTTTGTTTTACTGTTTATCCACGAAGGAAGATTTCGTGCCGTTGTCACTTAAATTATGCACGAAGGATCATTCTGTGCCATGGTTATTATTTATGCACGAAGGAACATTCCGTGTCGTTGTTACTTAAACCATGCACGAAGGATCATGTCGTGCCATGGATGTGAGGATGAGCCTAAAAGCACGAAGGGTGATGCCGTGCACTTTTATTTGCTTATTTGGTGAGGATGAGAGTAAAAGCATGAAGGGTGATCCCGTGCACTTTTATTTGATTATTTGGTGAGGATGAGAGTAAAAGCACGAAGGGTGATGGCGTGCAACCTTTCTTTCTAAACCCCTCCAAAAGCCACATTACGGTCCAAAGAAAGACCTTCTGATTGATTTCAAGAAAATGACAATACAACAGGAAGAAAGAGAAACACATCAGGGACAATACCCAGGAGTTTGAAGATAGAAAAATAAAAAAAATAAAATGAGAGAGTCGTATCGGTGAAAACCCTCACGGGTACCATAAGACGAAATGTAAGTTGAGAGATGAATAAATGAGAGAGTCTTATCGGTGAAAACCCGCATGGGCACCATAAGGCGAATGTGAGGCGAGAGAAAAATAAATGAGAGATTCTTATTGGTGAAAACCCTCACGGGTACCATAAGGCGAAAGTAAGGAATGATCTGATGAATGAAAATGGCAAGACAAACAAGGTTTGAGTTGATGAAAGGAGAAATTAAGTCAGTAACAATTTGATTGGACAGACTGGGCTGGATATTCAAATGCATGGCATGGTCAAAGGAATCAGCCTTCATACCCCGATAAGTTCTGACTTTACTTCAAAATATCCTCACCCCTGAAATTCAGGTCATTGCATTTCATTCTGTTTGTTCAAAACCAGTTGCCAGTTGAAAGCTAGCTACCAGCTTCTCATGTTGGATGGCATAATAATATTGGGTCCTTCAAAGGAAAAAAGAAAATAAAAACATTTGGCGATCACATAGACAAAGGGAATAAAAAGAGAAAAGAAACAAAAAGAGAAAAGCAAAATGGATCAAAAGGAAGAATTGGGAAGACGACCAGGAATAAGTTGCAAAGCAGTATGAAGCAAGATGAGGCAGACGGTGGAAGCAAGGCGAGCGAGAATGCCAGTTGCTAACCATCATTTTATAACTAATAAATTGTTCACTGATTAAGACAGGGACAAAAGATTCAAATTATCACTAATCACTTTAAAGTGAATGTGACCAATGTGGGAGAAAATAATCTAAAAGAAGCAGCAATAAAGGAGAGAATCCATGATTGAGAACTCAATAATCAGGAACCTACCCGCACAACGAGGGAGGTATTATCTTTTATTTTCAAAATTTACACCCAGTTATCAAATTGAGGGAATATTTTTCTGCATTTTCATTTCCGCATCAGGCGCCCACCTGGATAACAAGGGAATATTTTTTCAGCATATTCATTTCTGCATCAGACGCGGGCACCTGGATAACAAGGGAATATTTTTCTGCATTTTCATTTCTGCATCAGGCGCCCACCTGGATAACAAGGGAATATTTTTATGCATTTTTCATTTCTGCATCAGGCGCCCACCTGGATAACAAGGGAATATTTTTCTGCACTTTCATTTCTGCATCAGGCTCCCACATAGATAAAAAGGGAAAATTTTTCTGCATTGTTCATTTCTGCATCAGGCGCCCACCTGGATAACAAGGGTATATTTTTCTGCATTTTTATTTCTGTATCAGGCTCCCACCTGTATAACAAGGGAATACTTTTTAGCATTTTCAATTTCTGTTCAGGCGCCCACCTAGATAACAAGGGAATATTTTTCTGCATTTTCATTTCTGCATCAGGCGCCCACCTCGATAACACAAGGGATATAGTTTTCAGCATTTTCATTTCTGCATCAGGCGCCCACCTGTATAACAAGGGAATATTTTTCTGCATTTTCATTTCTGCATCAGGCGCCCACCTGGATAACAAGGGAATATTTTTTCAGCATTTTCATTTTTGCATCAGGCGCCCACCTGTATAACAAGGGAATATTTTTCTGCATTTTTATTTCTGCATCAGGCGCCCACCTGGATAACAAGGGAATATTTTTTCTGTATTTTCATTTGTGCATCAGGCACCCACCTGGATAACAAGTGAATATTTATCAGCATTTTTCAATTTCTGTTCAGGCGCCCACCTGTATAACAAGGGAATACTTTTCTGCATCAGGCGCCCACCTGGATAACTAGGGAATATTTTTTCAGCATTTTCATTTTTGCATCAGGCGCCCACCTGTATAACAAGGGAATATTTGTTTGCATTTTTATTTTTGCATCAGGCGCCCACCTGGATAACAAAGGAATATTTTTTCTTCATTTTCATTTCTGCATCAGGCGCCCACCTGGATAACAAGGAAATATTTTTCAGCATTTTTTAATTTCTGTTCAGGCACCCACCTGGATAACAAGGGAATATTTTCTGCATTTTTAATTTCTGCTCAGGCGCCCATCTGGATAACAAGGGAATATTTTCTGCATTTTTAATTTCCGCATTAGGCGCCCACCTGGATAACAAGGGAATATTTTTATGCATTTTCATTTCTACATCAGGCGCCCACCTGGATAACAATGGAATACTTTTCAGAATTTTCAATTTCTGTTCAGGCGCCCACCTGTATAACAAGGGAATACTTTTCAGCATTTTCAATTTCTGTTCAGGCGCCCACCTGTATAACAAGGGAATACTTTTTAGCATTTTCAATTTCTGTTCAGGCGTCCACCTGTATAACAAGGGAATACTTTTCTGCATTTTAAATTTCTGTTCATGTGCCCACCTGTAGAACAAGGGAATACTTTTTTGCATTTTCAATTTCTGTTCACCTGTATAACAAGGGAATACTTTCTGCATCTTAAAAGTTTTTCTTTTCTAACAAAGTAACGTCATGGTACATTAAAAGCCCCATACTGGGGAAGAGGAAAAGTTTTATTTGTTTTTGCAATAAGCAGGTACCAACCTGGAGAGCGAAGAAATGCATTTTAAAGTCATACAAATGGAGGAAAGCAATATGTTGGAAGCAAGTCATAAGCAAAAGATTTACCGAAAAATGGAAGATGCAAATAAAAAGCAACAAGCAAGATGAAAGAGCAAAGCAATACAAGAATACAAGACATAGATAGGATTTTTTGTAATTCATAAACCATAGCTTAGGCTAGCTTATTTATTTTATTATTATTATCCCGGTGTAATAAGGAGTCAGTCAGCAGTAACAGCGATAACAACATCAACAACAATGAAATCACAGTCCCCTGGTAGTTTAAAACTACCAGACCTTCCCGAACTACACTAACCTGATTCTTGTCTAGCCCATGATATGTAGGCAACCTCCGAAGTAGGGTGCGGTCAAAAGTTTTCAAAAAATGTTTCATACGGAATATGAAAGTGGGCAAAAATCTCTTATTACTGCTCACTTATCTTTGCACTGAAACTCTTCGTGTTCCCGAGCAAAGAGGGGCAGATATGAGCACGTGATTTTTGCCCCAAACAATTGAATTCCAAAAAATACAAAAATGATTTTTTTGCAAATTGTTTGATTTGTGTGAAATACCAGTGTTTTTTTGAAATAAAATTGAAAATGAAAATACAAAAAGGAGTTAATTAAGAAACTATCACAAAAATTGTAGAATAAATGCTAGAAATTAGAAAATTAAGCAAAAATACAAAAAGAATATCAGAAAATCAAGGAAAAATAAAAAAAATAGAAAATAAAGGAAATATATTAGTTGTAAAAAATAAATACAAAAGGAAAATAGAAAACACAAAAAGAAAATACAAAAATTAAATAAAATACAAGTCAAAATACAATGCAATATTAATTTGGGCCAAATATACAAGGAATACATACTCAGCCCAAAACATTTACACACACCAGGCCCAGTCATTGTTTTTTACCGGCCTGCCTAGTCCCTTGCCAACCAAACAACACCGTATTAATCGACAAATCTGAGCCATTGATATAACCAATCAACAGACTAGGTAAGGCGGTGCCCGCATGAATGAAACGACGTCGCATTTGAAATCAATCTCAACCGCCCAGTGCAATTGATCAAATGGACGAGACCTAGGTGCCATTTACTAAAATGATGTAGTTTGAAGCAATTAATCTAACCGTTCAAATTAGTTAATCCAACGGACCTCATGAGTCCTCTCATTAATCTAAACAACGCCGTTTAAGATCCAAATGATCCTGGCCATTCATTTGATCAAATCCAATGGCCAGGAATCAACAATGATAGTTTAATATATATCTACCCTTCTCCCTCGTAGACCTCTCATTATACACACACACACATATTCTATACCAAACCCTAGCTGCCTAGGTCTTCCTCATCCTTCTCCAGTCACCCATGGAGACCACCGGTAGTCGATCTCAGACCTTCTTCTCCGGCTCAGGCCAAGCCTCCAAACACCCCCCTCCACCCTCTAACACCTTATCTCCATTAACCTCATCCCAGAAAACTCACCAGCCTTCTATTCTTGAAACTCCGGTCGCCGGAACCCTAGCCGGCGACCACCCAAAGTATGAACCAGACTCCCTCCTTAACAACCTTGACCACCTTAAGACGATCTTTAACCCTATCTAGGTGGTTTCCCTCGAATAAGCCTCAAATCCGTTGAATATTCGAAAAACACTCGCTAGAACCTTACTCCGGCGAGTACCCAAAACTACCCCACTCCCAAAATCTTACCTCAAGTCTCTAGATTCCCTCTCATACACTCAAATCAAACCCCCAAAGCCCCGTTCAGAAGATATAGTACTCAGAGACCAACAGTCTCTGATACTTTGAAAAATCAAAAAATGAAAAGAACGAAGAGAAAAGAAAGAATGAAAGAAAGAAAGAAAAGAGAAAAGAAAGGAAAAGGCCTGAAAAAAGCTAAGTGCCCTACCCTGTCACGACCCCAAATCCGGTCGTGATGGCGCCCAGCACATTGCTAAGCCAGCCTGACCAATTAATAACAATAACGGAGCTAGAAGCTCTCTTTAACCCATTTAAGCAAATTAATTCAAGAAATAACAACGATACATGTAACGAAAACGGGGAACCAAGTCCCATAATACATCAACTCCCATAGACCAAGGGTCAAGAGTCATGAGCCTCTATTGAACATGAGTGTATAAAGGTTTACAAAATACCAAGTGCGGAAAGAAATGTCAATACAAAATCAAAAGACAGTAGGAAGGGATGTCGGGTCCTGCGGACTCTGCAGCTACCTCGAATATCCACAAACGTCGCCTCGCACAGCTACTGGATCACTGCTGAGAGGTACCTGGATCTGCACACAAGGTGCAGGGAGTAAAATGAGTACCGCCAGACTCAGTGGTAATAAACAAGGGTAAGACAGCGCAGATAAGAAATCCGCAATAAAGCACTATGTAAAGCTATAATCAGCTACCCTGTCATAGAATCAATCTTCACTGTACCTGTTCCAACAAATACCAATAAATAGCATAACAACTAGCAGATGTAGCTAAATGCAATGCAATGCATGATATGACCGCTACGGCGCGTAGCCCGACTCCAATTTTGGGTACCCGTGCTCACCGTGGGGGTTCAGACTCCGGAGGGGCTCCTACAGCCCAAGCACATCTCATAGAGATATTCCTGCGGCGTGCAGTCCGATCCAACATATATCTCGCTGCGGCGTGCAGCCCGATCCACTACTAGTCAGCTAATATGCAGATACAGCCTCACAGGCTCAAAAGTAGTTTTGAAAACTCTTTTATCATTTTTCAGTTAGAAAACAGTAATATCAGGTTCCAGAGATTGGAATTTGCATAATAACAAAAATAGCTGCTGACTAGTAGTAAACTAGCATGTCTATATGATAAGACAATGATAACGATCCTCGCGGGATCCAATAACCGGCTCACGGCCCACATGTATAATCAACCGCCCAAGAAGGGGGTTCCTCGGCTCAAGAGTAGCCATTATCACAATATATATATATATATATATATATGCAACCATCCGAGAAGGAGGTTCGACGGCTCTAGAATAGCCAATAATATAGTATCAACAGGTTGGACTAATATATAGTCTCCAATTCCTGATCGACCCCGCACTCTCAAGAGTGTGCGTGTCTCGCCGCTATATAGCGTCACAAAGTGGTATACCGGGGTTTCGAACCCGCTGGTCATCACCCACATCTATTACTCACCTCAATACAGCACGACGACTATTCCGCAATGCCCTTGCCACGAGAATCAAGCTCCGCGCGTGTAGAATCTGATCAAATACAGTAGAAACACAACAAATTAGGCCAATGGGATGACACCCAATCAATATAACTCAATTTACATCAAAATTCCCAAAGTTGTCAAAACCCGACTTTCGGTACGCTTGTCGAAAAATCACGAAAGTCACATATTCGGAACCCTCATCTCAATACGAGTCTAAGCATATCAATTTTACCAAAATCGGACTCCATTTGCCCATTCAAAACCTTGATTTTCTAAAGTTCAAGCCTAGGGCTAAATCCTCCATAAATTACCCCAAATTCCTCCATTTTCATGATATAATTGCATAATATTACCAATACTAATCATAGTTTAAGTCCATAGATGATTACCTCATGATTTCCCTTGAATTTCTCTTCAAAATCGCCCAAATCGCCTCTAAAGCCGAGACCCAAAATGTGTGAAATGTTCTGAAATTTTTCTAACTTCTGATACACTTACTTACAGCGATTTTCGCTTCTGCGGAACATTTTCCGCTTCTACGCTCCCGTATCCGCGACCAAACGGTCGCTTCAGCGGTTCCAGGCCTAGCCAGCCATTTCCGCTTCTGCGAACAAAGGGCCGCTTAAGCGGACCCGCTTCTGCGAAGAAGCCTACGCTTCTGCGGACAACTCCGCCTCTGCGCATCACTGACCGCTTCTGCGGTCTCGCCCAAGCGGAAAAACGTCCGCTTCTGCGGACCATGCCCAATTTCTCTCGTCCGCTCCTGCGATCCCAGGCTCGCACCAGCGACCCCGCTTCAGCGGAAATTCTTCCGCTTCTGCGGAACCACCCGCTCCTGCGCACCTCGTCCGCTTCTGCGGACTCGCTCCTGCGTCCAAAATTCCGCAGGAGCGGAAACAACAGAAGCAGGATCCCAACCTGCAATTTTTCCACAATTTTATCCCGTTTAACCATCCGAAAACACCCCGAGGCCCCCCGGGACCTCATCCAAACATACCAACACATCTTAATACCTTATTCGAACTTGCTCCAATCCTCAAAACACGTCTAACAACATCAAAACCCATAATTCGCATCGAATTCAAGCCTAAATTCCTTAAAACATTCCAAATTACACATTCAATCAAAAACCCGACCAAACGACGTCCGAATGACCTCAAATTTTGCAGGCACATCCAAAATCACCTAACGAAGCTACTGCAACTGTCGGAATTCCATTCCGACTCCCGGATCAAAATCTCACCTACCGTTCGGATTTCGCCAAAATTCAACCTTAGCCAATTCAAGCCTATTTCTACACCGGCCTCCAAATTCAATTCCGATCGCTCCCCTAAGTCACAAATCACCTCCCGGAACTAACCGAATCATCCAGAATCCGATTCCGAGCCCTCTAACCAAATAGTCAACTCCGGGTTGACTTTCCTTATTCAAGTTTCTTTCCCGAAGGCTATATGCCTCATTTTCAATCCAATTCACTCCTAACTCACCCGATGGACTTTAATATTGATATAAAATCATAAAACATGTATTTACAACATAACGGGGTGGAAATTCTCGTGACGACGGGACGGGTCGTCACATTCTCCCCCTCTTAAGCAAACGCTCGTCCTCGAGCGGGTCAAGAAACATACCCGAAGTCTCAAACAAGTGAGGATATCTGCTCCGCATCTCCCGCTCGATCTCCCAAGTGGCCTCCTCCACGGGTCGACCTCTCCACTGAACCTTAACTGATGCAATCTCCTTAGACCTCAATTTTCTCACCCGACGACCCAAAATAGCAATAGGCTCCACATCATAGGATAGATCACCATCAAGCTGAATGGTGCTGAAATCTAATACATGAGACGGATCTCCAATGTACTTCCGGAGCATAGACACATGGAATACTGGATGAACGCTGGATAAGCTGGGCGGCAAGGCCAACTCATATGCCACCTCTCCAACTCTCCTAAGTATCTCAAAAGGACCAATGTACCTGGGACTCAACTTTCCTTTCTTCCCAAACCTCATGACACCCTTCATAGGTGAAATCTTCAACAATACTCCGTCACCAACCATGAAAGACAACTCTCGAACTCTACGGTCCGCATAACTCTTCTGACGAGACTGTGCTGTACGAAGCCTCTCCTGGATCAACTTTGCTCTATCCAGAGCATCCTGGACTAACTCAGTCCCTATCAATCTAACCTCACCAGGCTCAAACCATCCCACGGGGATCTACACCGCCTGCCATACAATGCCTCATACGGGGCCATCTGAATACTCGACTGATAACTGTTGTTGTAGGCAAACTCTGCAAGTGGTAGGAACTCATCCCACGAACCACCAAAATCAATCACACAAGCTCTCAACATATCCTCCAAGATCTGAATAGTACGCTCAGACTGCCCGTCTGTCTGGGGGTGAAATGCTGTACTCAACTCAACCCGTGTACCCATCTCTCGCTGAAATGCTCTCCAAAACTGAGAAGTGAACTGAGTACCCCTGTCGGATATGATAGACACCGGGAACCCCATGCAACCGAACAATCTCTCGAATAAAGATCGATGCCAACCGCTCCGATGAGTAGGTAGTACTAACTGGAATGAAGTGAGCTGACTTGGTCAGTCTATCCACAATCACCCATACGGAATCAAACTTCCTCGCCGTCCGAGGGAGTCCAGTAACAAAGTCCATGGTGACCCTCTCCCATTTCCACTCGGGAATAGCAATGCGCTGAAATACACCACCGGGCCTCTGGTGCTCGTACTTAACCTGCTGACAGTTGAGGCACCGTGCTACATGTCTAACGATGTCCATTTTCATCTTTCTCCACCAATAGTGTCGTTTCAAATCTTGATACATCTTCGCGGCTCCTGGATGGATAGAATACCGCGAGCTATGGGCCTCCTCCAGAATCAACTCACGAAGGCCATCAACATTGGGCACGCATATCCGGCCCCGCATCCTCAATACGCCGTCACTATCAATGGTGACATCTCTAGCATCATCATGCTGAACTCTGTCCCTCAGGACAGCCAAATGTGGATCATCATACCGGCGCTCACGAATACGATCATATAGAGATGACCGAGATACAACACAAGCCAATACCCTGCTGGGCTCCGAAATATCTAACCTCACTAGCCGATTGGCTAGCACCCGAACATCATAAGCAAATGGCCTCTCCTCAGCTGGAATATATGCCAAGCTCCCCATACTAATCGCCTTCCGGCTCAAAGCATCGGCCACCACATTGGCCTTCCCCGGATGATATAATATAGTAATGTCATAATCCTTCAGCAACTCTAGCCATCTCCGCTGTCTCAAATTAAGGTCTTTCTGTTTGAACAAGTGCTGGAGACTACGATGGTCGGTATACACCTCACAAGACACGCCGTACAAAAAGTGCCTCCAAATCTTCAATGCATGAACAATGGCGGCTAGCTCCAAGTCATGAACAGGATAGTTCTTCTCATGCGGCTTCAACTGCCGAGAAGCATAAGCAATTACCTTACCTTCCTGCATCAACACACAACCTATTCCCACTCTCGAGGCATCACAATAAACGGTATATGAACCTGAAGCTGATGGCAATACTAACACTGGAGCTGTGGTCAAAGCTGTCTTGAGCTTCCGAAAGCTCTCCTCGCACTCATCCGACCACACGAATGGTGCACCCTTCTGGGTCAATTTAGTCAATGAAGAAGCAATGGATGAAAATCCCTGAACAAACCGGCGATAATATCCCGCCAAACCAAGAAAACTCCCGATCTCTGTAGCTGAGGACGGTCTAGGCCAACTCTGCACCGCCTCTATCTTTTTCTGATCAACCCGAATACCATCACGAGACACCACATGTCCCAAAAATGCTACGGACTCGAGCCAAAACTCGCACTTGGAGAATTTAGCATATAGCTTCTCCTCCCTCAATCTCTGCAACACAATACTCAAATGCTGAGCATGCTCCTCCTGGCTACGGGAGTAGACTAGAATGTCATCAATGAACACAATCACAAATAAATCCAAATAAGGCCCGAACACACTGTTCATCAGATGCATAAATGCTGCTGGGGCGTTGGTCAGCCCAAACGACATCACAAGGAACTCATAATGACCATATCGGGTCCTGAATGCGGTCTTCATAATATCCGAGTCCTTGATCTTCAGCTGATGATAGCCTGAACGAAGATCGATCTTAGAAAACACCCTCGCACCCTGTAACCTGATCAAACAAATCATCTATGCGCGGTAGAGGGTACTTGTTCTTCACCGTCACTTTGTTCAATTGCCTATAATCAATACACATCCGCATGGAACCATCTTTCTTTTTAACAAATAATACCGGCGCACCCCACGGAGACACACTAGGGCGGATGAAACCCTTATCCGGAAGTTCTTGAAGTTGCTCTTTCAGTTCTTTCAACTCGGCTGGTGCCATTCGATAAGGAGGAATGGATATAGGCTAAGTGCCCGGCACCAAGTCAATGCCAAAATCTATATCCCCGTCCGGCGGCATGCCCGGCAGGTCTGAGGGGAATACATCTGGGAAGTCCCTCACAACAGGTACAGAATCAATGCTAGGAGACTCAGCTCCCACATCTCTCACAAAAGCTAAGTACGATAAACACCCTTTTTCAACCATCCTCTGAGCTTTTAAGAACGAAATAACACGGCTAGGGACGAAATCAGGTCGAACCCCGCCACTCAATCTGAGAAATACCAGGAATGGCCAACGTAACTGTCTTAGCATGACAGTTCAATATAGCATGATACGGAGACAACCAGTCCATACCCAATATAACATCAAAGTCCACCATCCCCAACAATAACAAATCTGCCTGGGTCTCCAGACCCCCAATAGATATAACACAGGATCTATAGACATGATCCACAACAATCGTATCACCCACGGGGTGGATACATGAACAGGTAAATCAAGACTACCACGAGTCGCACCCAAATAATGTGCAAAATAAGAGGACACGTAAGAATATGTGGACCTTGGATCAAATAGAACGGAGGCATCTCTCGTGACGTACGTAAATGATACTCGTAATCACGACGATCGGAGGCAACCGCATCACGCTTGTCGTGAAGTGCATAGAACCGTGCCTCGGCCTCCACCGGATCTCTCCTCGCCCCCGGGGCGTCCACGAGAAGACCGACCTCCACCTCTACTAGACCGCGATGGTGCTCGAAGAGGAGGGCCGATCCCTCTCCTGAGCCCCGCCCCTACGTAGTCGAGGGCAATGTCTCCTCACGTGGCCAAACTCACCACACTCATAACATGCACCCGGTGCCGGAGAAGGGTACTGAACTCTGGGCTGGGAGGGCACTAAGTGATGACCGACCCTGCTGAAACCCCCGTCGACCACGACCATGAGAACCTCCGCTCGGCTCTGGGCGGCCCGAACGAGAAGGTCTAGACGAGCGACCTCTGCGCTCCGCCGGGAATGCCCTCTAGATGGAGCACCACCGAAACCGCCGGAACCCCGAGGCCTCTTGGCCTCCCGCTCCTCTCTCTCTCGGCGACGATCCGCCTCAATGGAGCGTGCCATATCGACAACTTGCTCAAATGATGATGACAAAACTCTCTCTCTGGTCATAAGAATACGGATAGAGTAGTTGAGGCCATCAATGAACCTCCCGATCCTCTCCCTCTCAGTGGGGATCATCCATGTGGCATGCCTAGCCAACCGAGTGAATCTAAGCTCATACTGGGTCACAGACATGTCGCCCTGAATCAACCACTCGAACCGGCGACGTAGCTCCTCGCGACGAGACTGAGGTACATATTTCTCTAGAAAGAGAGTAGAGAACCGCTGCCATGTGAGAGGTGCTGCTCTTGCAGGCCTACGCCTCTCAAACTCCTCCCACCAATCAAATGCGGGACCAGTGAACTGAAATGTAGTAAATGAAACTCCGCTGGACTCAAGAATACCGGCCGTACGCAGCATCTTCTGACACTTATCCAAGAAACCCTGGGCATCCTCGCCCTCAACGCCACTGAAATGGGGTGGCCGAAGTCTACCAAATCTCTCAAGACGACGCTGCTCGTCATCGGGCATAACCTGAACCATATGCTCTGGAGCTGGAGCTGGTGCAGCTGGAGGAATAACCGGTGCAACCACCTGAGCGGGGACCGCCTCTGGCATCTGAAGTCCCTGAACAACCGGATCAGGTGTGCGAGCTGCAGGGGTCTGCTGACCACCCCCTGACTGAGATGTCGCTACAGTAGCGGTAGCTGAAACTACCTGAGCCAAACCGGAACACACCGATAATATTTGAGCAAGAGTCTCCTGAAGACCAGGAATAGCAATAGATATAGTCTGGCCCTGAACTGGGACTGCTGGAGCATCAACCACTGGGGGCTGCTCCTGAACTGGTACAACAGGCGGGTCAGCTGGCACTGCCTCAGCCGCCCTACCTCTACCTCTAGCACGACCGCGCCCACGGCCTCTAACAGGTGGCAATGGAGGTCGTCCACCTCGTCCTGATGCTCGCGTTCTCGCCATCTGCGAGAGAATGGAATATAGAAGTTCAGTTCTCAGAACAACAAGATCGCACGACGTAGTTCAAGAAAAGTGAAGTTTTCCTAAAGGTTCGCGAGCCTCCCGAGGATAAGTACGGGCGTCCCCGTACCGATCCACAAGACTCTACTAACCGGCTCAAGACTCACGAGGCCTAGTAAACCTAAGCTCTGATACCAACTTGTCACGACCCCAAATCCGGTCGTGATGGCGCCCACCACATTGCTAAGCCAGCCCGACCAATTAATAACAATAACGGAGCTAGAAGCTCTCTTTAACCCATTTAAGCAAATTAATTCAAGAAATAACAACGATACATGTAACGAAAACGGGGAACCAAGTCCCATAATACATCAACTCCCATAGACCAAGGGTCAAGAGTCATGAGCCTCTACTGAACATGAGTGTATAAAGGTTTACAAGATACCAAGTGCGGAAAGAAATGTCAATACAAAATCAAAAGACAATAGGAAGGGGAGTCAGGTCCTGCGGACGCTGCAGCTACCTCGACTAACAATGCCTCCAAGTAGCTACCGAATCAAGTCTGCTGAGAGGTACCCGGATCTGCACACAAGGTGCAGGGAGTAAAATGAGTACTGCCAGACTCAGTGGTAATAAACAAGGGTAAGACAGCGCAGATAAGAAATCCGCAATAAAGCACTATGTAAAACTATAATCAGCTACCCTGTCGTAGAATCAATATTCACTGTACCTGTACCAACAAATACCAATAAATAGCATAACAACTAGCAGATGTAGCTAAATGCAATGCAATGCATGATATGACCGCTACGGCGCGTAGCTCGACTCCAATTTTGGGTACCCGTGCTCACTGTGGGGGTTCAGACTCCGGAGGGGCTCCTACAGCCCAAGCACATCTCATAGAGATATTCCCGCGGCGTGCAGTCCGATCCAACATATATCTCGCTGCGGCGCGCAGCCCGATCCACTACTAGTCAACTAATATGCAGATACGGCCTCGCAGGCTCAAAAATAGTTTTTTTGAAAACTCTTTTATCATTTTTCAGTTGGAAACAGTAATACCATGTTCCAGAGATTGGAATTAGCATAATAACAAAAATAGCTGCGGACTAGTAGTAAACTAGCATGTCTATATGATAAGACAATGATAACGATCCTCGCGGGATCCAATAACTGGCTCACGGCCCACATGTATAATCAACCGCCCAAGAAGGGGGTTCCTCGGCTCAAGAGTAGCCATTATCACAATATATATATATATATATATGCAACCATCCGAGAAGGAGGTTCGACGGCTCTAGAATAGCCAATAATACAGTATCAACAGGTTGGACTAATATGTAGTCTCCAGTTCATGATCGACCCCGCACT
>JASVEL010006675.1:0-169522 GCA_032618575.1 Nicotiana noctiflora
CACAAGAGAGTACGTGTCTCGCCGCTATACAGCGTCACAAAGTGGTATACCGGGGTTTCGAACCCGCTGGTCATCACCCACATCTATTACTCACCTCAATACAGCGCGACGACTACTCCGCAATGCCCTTGCCACGAGAATCAAGCTCCGCGCGTGTAGAATCTGATCAAATACAGTAGAAACACAACAAATTAGGCCAATGGGATGACACCCAATCAATATAACTCAATTTACATCAAAATTCCCAAAGTTGTCAAAACCCGACTTTCGGTACGCTTGTCGAAAAATCACGAAAGTCACATATTCGGAACCCTCATCTCAATACGAGTCTAAGCATATCAATTTTACCAAAATCGGACTCCATTGCCCATTCAAAACCTTGATTTTCTAAAGTTCAAGCCTAGGGCTAAATCCTCCATAAATTACCCCAAATTCCTCCATTTTCATGATATAATTGCATAATATTACCAATACTAATCATAGTTTAAGTCCATAGATGATTACCTGATGATTTTCCTTGAATTTCTCTTCAAAATCGCCCAAATCGCCTCTAAAGCCGAGACCCAAAATGTGTTAAATGTTCTGAAATTTTTCTAACTTCTGATACACTTACTTACAGCGATTTTCGCTTCTGCGGAACATTTTCCGCTTCTACGCTCCCGTATCCGCGACCAAACGGTCGCTTCAGCGGTTCCAGGCCTAGCCGGCCATTTCCGCTTCTGCGAACAAAGGGCCGCTTAAGCGGACCCGCTTCTGCGAAGAAGCCTACGCTTCTACGGACAAATCCGCCTCTGCGCATCACTGACCGCTTCTGCGGTCTCGCCCAAGCGGAAAAACGTCCGCTTCTGCGGACCATGCCCAATTTCTCTCGTCCGCTTCTGCGATCCCAGGCTCGCACCAGCGACCCCGCTTCAGCGGAAATTCTTCCGCTTCTGCGAATCCACCCGCTCCTGCGCACCTCGTCCGCTTCTGCGGACTCGCTCCTGCGTCCAAAATTCCGCAGGAGCGGAAACAACAGAAGCAGGATCCCAACCTGCAATTTTTCCACAATTTTCTCCCGTTTAACCATCCGAAAACACCCCGAGGCCCCGGGACCTCATCCAAACATACCAACACATCTTAATACCTTATTCGAACTTGCTCCAATCCTCAAAACACATCTAACAACATCAAAACCCATAATTCGCATCGAATTCAAGCCTAAATTCCTTAAAACATTCCAAATTACACATTCAATCAAAAACCCGACCAAACGACGTCCGAATGACCTGAAATTTTGCAGGCACATCCAAAATCACCTAACGGAGCTACTGCAACTATCGGAATTCCATTCCGACTCCCGGATCAAAATCTCACCTACCGTTCGGATTTCGCCAAAATTCAACCTTAGCCAATTCAAGCCTATTTCTACACCGGGCCTCCAAATTCAATTCCGATCGCTCCCCTAAGTCACAATTCACCTCCCGGAACTAACCGAATCATCAGAATCCGATTCCGAGCCCTCTAACCAAATAGTCAACTCCGGTTGACTTTCCTTATTCAAGTTTCTTTCCCGAAGGCTATATGCCTCATTTTCAATCCAATTCACTCCTAACTCACCCGATAGACTTTAATATTGATATAAAATCATAAAACATGTATTTACAACATAACGGGGTGGAAATTCTCGTGACGACGGGCCGGGTCGTCACATACCCTATCTTTGGTCGTTGGTTTTCATGTGTTCACTTATTCTGAAACTTGATTCTTTTATGTTTTGAACTTGTTTTTTGTGATGACCCAAAAAAAAGTCATCTTTAAATTAAACAATCATCTTGAAAAGCTTTATAAGTAATTCCTCGACTTGCGTGTGCAGTCCGTATAATTGTTTTTGGAAGGTTAACAGATCGATTTTGACTTGAAGAAAATTGCTGTATTTTTTTTACAGCACTGTGACTAGTGACTGTGAAATAGTGCCGTGAATAATGACCGTGAATAGCGCCCGTGAATAGTACCTGTGAATAGTACTCGTGAATAGTGAACATGAATAGTACCGGTGAATAGTCCCCGTGAACAGTACTGTGAACAGTAAAAACGGGTGAATAGTGCCGTTTGGACACAACACTAAGTTCTAGAAATGGGACAAAATCCTATTTTCAATTTCTGCTAAATTGAAGCTCGGGAAGAGGCAATTTTTCGGAGATTTTCAGAGAAAACAACGGATTTGAAGCTTCGGACGAATTCGCGAGGCAAAGGCATGTTGGATATTTGAATTGATAGCAAAGCGAGGTAAGTGTTTGGTCTACCCTAGCTTGAGGGAATAGGAGTTGAGCATAATTGCTACTTTTTATGTGTTGTGTCCGACATATAGGCATGGTGATGAGTATCTATACGTTGGGGGTCGAGCATGACCGTGAGTCCTAAATTGCTAAATTGTTGTATTCTTATATGGTGCTTATGAGAACTTGTTTGAAGATATTTGAAGTTGAGCAAGTAATTGTTATGACTGAGTAATTGTATCAATTGTGTTAAATAGAAATTCATAAGTTTGGTTATAGCTGGTTCTTCTTTGCCGGTAACATATTGTTTGATGATTTGTTATTGGTTTTCTTTGCCGGTAATATATATTATTAATTTAAAGATTATTGGTTTCATACCGGTAATATATATATTGTTGATTTAAAGATTATTGGTTTCACACCGGTAATATATATGTATTGTTGATTAATTATTATTGGTTTCTTGCCGGTAACATATTAAGAAATGGGACCGTGTGGCACGCCGACCACTTATATATTAAGAAATGGGATATATATTAAGAAATGGGATCGTGTGGCACGCTAACCACTTATATATTAAGAAATGGGATCGTGTGGCACGCCGACCACTTATATATTAAGTAATGGGATCGTGTGGCACGCCGACCACTTATATATTAAGAAATGGGATCGCGTGGCACGCCAACCACTTATATATTAAGAAATGGGATCGTGTGGCACGTTGACCACTTATACATTAAAAAATGGGATCGTGTGGCACGCCGACCACAATTTATATGATTGTTGGCATTGGCCATAGTTACCGGTAGCCTATTATGTACTATTATTGGCCATAGTTGCCGGTGACATATTGATAAATGAGATTTTATTGAATTGGGAGCGAGTGGTAACCCTACCATAATATACAAAATGAAATGGGATCGGGTTGCACGCCGCAACAGTATTAAATAAGATTGAAACGGGTTGCGCTTGCACGAGATGTAATCTGAAAGTGAAAACTGTCTTTGTTTTCCTTATTCTTGTTAGTGGCTGGATTTTGATCGCTTATAATGGTGATGCTATGCACTTTCTATTGTTGTGTTTAATTGTAGTTATCAATTCAAGTGTTTAAAATGTTTGAATTTTTTTACTGTTGTGATCCTTCGTGTTATAACCTATATTGTCTTTATTATTTTACCGTATATATATATATATATATATATATATATATATATATATATATATATATATATATATATATATATATATATATATATATATATATATATATATATATATATATTTCAAGCTTCAATAATTATACTTTATTTGAAAAGGGTATTTTCTTTATCATATGTTTAATAAAAATAACTTCATCTTTTCTTGTTGATTTCCTAATTGGGTTTGAAGTTGTATTATACTTTATGTTAAGTAAATGTGGCTCGTTGAACATCTTTAATTGTATTGGGTCATGGACCCTGTGAACTGAGTAACAAGAGAATATTGTTGTGCAATGTGAAATAGAAATATGTTGGCACAAATTTTCGGGGAAAATATTATAATTTGATTTAATTGCACGTGAGTTGTCCGTGCGGGTGTAATATAAATATGGGCGTCACAAGGTGATCTTTACCTGAAAGAATTATATTCGAAAGATACTTATTTGAAGGAGATATATTCGAAACATATTTATTGAAAGCATATTATCCTAGAGATTATTACTTGAAGGATTTTAGGCGAAATATTTGAAAGATTCTATTAATTGATTGCACTTGTATTTATTATTTGTTGAGAAGCATTTATGGTGTTCTTGTTGCCTGCTATTTACATCTCTGGTAGATCATTATTGCTATTATTGTTATTTGCTTCCTATTATTTTGTACGCTATAAACTGCACAGGTTTATGTGAGTGTCTGGTCCTAGCCTCGTCACTACTTCGCCGGGGTAGGCTAGACACTTACCAACACATGGGGTCGGTTGTGCTGATACTACACTTCTGTACATTTTTGTGTACAGATCCAGGTATTTGATCGATAGTAGTTGTTCGTTGTGGTGGAGACTCAAGGTAAACCTGCAACAGTGGTCGCGGTCATCGGAGTCACCTTCAATCATACTTATTTCCTTTTGTCCCTTCGTTTCAGAACAATGATGTATTTATTTTATATAACTACTCTTAGAAAGGCTTGTGATTTGTATTACCGGTTTTGGGAATTGTAAATAGTTTAGAGAAATTTTTTATTTGAAGTTGATAAATATCAATGATATTCCAGTTAATGTTAGGCTTACCTAGTTTAGATACTAGGTGCCATCACGACTCCTTTGGAGGAATTTTTGGGTCGTGACAAGTTGGTATTAGAGCTCTAGGTTCATAGATGCTACAAGTCATAAGTGAGTTTCGTAGAGTCTTGCGGATCGGTACGGAGACGCCTGTGCTTAGGTTCGAGAGGTTATAGAACTAGTAGGAAAATTTCCACCTCATTCATTCCTTATCGTGCGACATTTATTCACCTTGAAGCGTATATCTTATGTTCTTTTGCATCCACTCATGTATGGAGTTGCGCACTACATCAATGGTTTGTGATATCGTAAAAGGATTATAAGAGAGCCAGAGTTGCTCAATCATTGTTACCATGTGTCGATCAGAATTAAGGATATGGAAGTGCAAAGAGATCTTTTAGTTATATGCATGGAGGTGCATCAGATCTTGACATTTGGTTGATAAGTACAATATGTAGAAGGTTTAATTGGTTGCCTAATCAGCATAGGTGGATGTACATAACAAACAAACAAACAAAAAAATAGTTTGTCGTATTTGAGACTATGTGGTTCATATGGGATTTCTAATTAGCGAAGAGTACATACTAGCAGCCAAGACACTGGATGAAGTGAGTTTAACTGTCATGAGAGTGACAATCGCCAAGTAAATAGCTTGAGGTGTCTTATGATTGGTATCGTATGAGCAGTGAAGAATAGTATTTTGGATCGTTGGGAATGTGTCTTATGATTTTGCACCAAGTGAGGGAAGTCCACTATCAACTATCAGATTTTGGGGTCATGTGTTATACCAATTTTGGCATGAGATGTATTTATGTGGTATTGAAAGGTTTTCCAAAACTTGTTTATTATCAAGAGCTGAGAATTGAACGGGATGATGATGAGACATGAGATATTCCTGCGTCCATAATAATTCTACATTTCAGTATTAGCGGTGTCATGGAAACATATTCAATATACTCATAGTGCTTAAGTTAATTACCACACTCGCATGTGGCAGTCATCTTTTAATGCACCACCAACATGGGGTTTGTATAATGGTTATTCCAGTTATCTATCATAGAATAAGTATGAGCAGTTGAACCCTTAAATGGATTGTTATGAATGTGGTAGTACTACGCACATCATGGGGAAAAAATGTCCTAGTCATGGGAGAAGCATAATTTTTAAAAGCACTCAGGCTACGTACTTCATTACAGTTACTACTCCACTTGCATGACCAACTAGAGGTAGGGGTCAGGACGTTAGAGGTGGAGGCGAGACTCGTAGAGGTAGAGACCGAGTCGTTAATATATTTTCTATGGTAAGGCTGAGGTTGCAAAACCAGATGGTGTCGTTACGAGTATGGTCTCGAATTATTGTAAAGTGACAATTTTGTTAACTTGATTCGTTCTAAGTATCGAGGCAAGTCATCCTATTGCGCTCCACTTATGAGCAAACTTCATAATTCTGAAATTTACTTATATGAATACTCCTGTTAGGAGATTATATAGAGATAGTTATGTCTATCACTATGTATTGGTCAAAAAAACGTTGTGAGGCAAAATCAGATTTTGTTAATCATTTTATTGAGTTCGATGCAATTTCCAAATAATTGATTTCAATCGTGAATTATATTCTCTATCGATGTGAGGGTTCTTTATATGTTGTGATTTTGTTTAACGGAAAGCATCTAGAAGAAAAAAAATGGATAAAAACTCCAGTTGGCACAATGTGCATATTACTTGTGTACGGAGTTGAGGACAAAATTCTCGTACTTTTATATAAATGTAAAATATTCAAACTGGGCTACAAGCTGTGATGGATGTTATATAAAGAGGAGGTCCTTGTGGTGAAAAGTTTATGTGTTTAAATTCTCCCTTTGTAAAGTTAAAATTTATAATATAGCACTTATAGTGAGAGATGACTATGAGACTTATTTGAAAATTTTTGTATGAATATCTCTGTGCATAATTTTCCAAAATTATATTGTAATTATTGAGTTTTAGCCTACAAGGTGAGTGCCCAGGTGGCGTTAATTGTGAATCGTTAATTTGGGTAAGTAATTATGAGGTCTTCATGCTCCGTTGTTAGTAAAGTGAAAGCTTGAGACAAGAATTATTAACATGAAGTTAATTGGTAATTTTTAATCGATTATGTACAACAATTAAAAAAACCAGAGATGTGGTAATGGTCATACATATGATGTGTTTCATATCAAAATATCTTTATGATAGTGTCATACATGTAATGCGGAGCTTGGTGTTATTGACAAATACATTGTAGTGATTTGTTGAGTTGTGGATGTGTTATTAGGAGTTTTTTGGTGTTACTCTGACATGTGGATAAGCCCAATTGCAGGGGAAACTCTACCAAAATTTCTGAAACATTTGGGAGTTAGAAAATTTTGGGATATTGAGATAGTGCAAACAAAGAAATAAATTACATTATGAGTTTGAGTACAGACTCTACTTCTCATTTGAGGACGAATTACCCTAGGTGGGGAAGAATGTAATACCTCGTATTTGATGGGTGCGTAGGCATGAATTGCTATAGCCAGTCGAGACTAATATCGTGTGTTCACGTGAAAATCTGACCTTTCTGAAAATGATTGTGGACTGAATTTGGTCTTCAAGTTTACAAATATGGATAAAGGAGATAATCTCAATTGAAACGGTATTGTCGGAATTATTTCGAATGCGGTAATATGGGATCAACAACAAGGATATGTGTAAAAGTAGGAACATCAAATTTGAGACCTCAGAATAATCTTAGTACGTTCGAGGACGAACGTTTGTTTTAGATGTGGAGATTGTGATGACCCAAAAAAAGGTCATCTTTAGATTAAACAATCATCTCGGTGTTTTAAGACCTTGAAAAGCTCTATAAGTAATTCCTCGACTTGCGTGCGGAGTTCGTATAATTTTTTTGGAAGGTTAACAGATCGATTTTGACTTGAAGAAAATTGCTGTATTTGTTTTACAGCACTGTGAATAGTGACTGTGAAATAGTGACCGTGAATAATGACTATGAATAGTGCCCGTGAATAGTACCTATGAATAATGCTCGTGAATAGTACCGGTGAAAGTGCCCGCAAATAGTCCCATGAATAGTACCGGACAAAATCCCATTTTCAATTTCTGCCAAATTGGAGCTCGGGGAGAGGCAATTTTCGGGAGATTTTCAGAGAAAACAACGGGATTTGAAGCTTCGAACGAATTCGCGAGGCAAAGGCGTGTTGGATATTTGAATTGGTAGCAATGCGAGGTAAGTGTTTGGTCTACTCTAGCTTGAGGGAATAGGAGTTGAGTATAATTGCTACTTGTTTGTTGTGTCCGACATATAGGCATGGTGACGAGTATCTATACGTTGGTGGTCCAGCATGACCGTGAGTCCTAAATTGCTAAATTGTTGTATTCTTATTTGGTGCTTATGAGTACTTGTTTGAAGATATTTGAAGCTGAGCAAGTAATTGTTATGACTGAGTAATTGTATCAATTGTGTTAAATTAAGTATAAAAGTTTGGTTATAGCTGGTTCTTCTTTGCTGGTACTATATTGTTTGATTATTTGTTATTGGTTTTCTTTGCCGGTAATATATAATACTGATTTAAAGATTATTGGTTTCATACCGGTAATATATATATTGTTGATTTAAAAATTATTGGTTTCACACAAGTAATATATATGTATTGTTGATTAATTATTATTGGTTTCTTGCCGGTAACTGTGACGACCCAAAGGGTCATCACTTGTTTTCCTTACTTGCTCCGCACTTCCGAGGCCTTGAAAACCTCATTCTATGCTGCCTCGATTTACGTGCACGATCCAGGCATATAGCCGGAAAGATTTTATGATAGAATATATGAATTATGTGAGAAATTTTAAGAAAAATGATATTAATATTGATATAGTTGACTTCGGTCAACATTTTTGGTAAACGTACCCGGACCCGAGATTGGATGGTCCCAGAAGGTTCGTAGGAAAATATGGGACTCGGACATGCGTCCGGAGTCGAATTCTGAGGCCTAGAGCCTAAGTTATGGATTTTTCTGTGAAATTGTTTTTGCTGTAATTATTAAAGGAAAAAGAATTAAATGACCTTGGTATCGGGCTCGTATTTTGGTTCCGACGCCCGGTACAAGTCTTAAATATTATATATGTGCCTTCTGCAAAGTTTGGTGACATTTGGATGTCGTTTGATATGTTTTGGACCTTGAGTTCCAAGTTTGAAAGTTTTGAAAACCAAAAGGATGAAAATCATGAACTTGAGGCTTGATTTGATGAAAACGATGTTATATTGGCGATGTGATCACACGAGCAAGTTTGTAATGTGTTTTTGATGTTGTGTACATGTTTGGTTTGGAGCCCGGGGGGCTCGGGTAAAGATTTGATAGGCTGTTGGTTCAAATTCTAAATTTTTACACTACCGGTTTTTCACCCAGCTGGTGTCTTCGCAAATGCGAAGAATTTCTCGCAATTTCGAAGGTGACAGGTCAAGGCTGGGTTCGCAAATGCGAACTCTTGATCGCAAATGCGAAGGGTGTCCAGGACTGCTTGGGTTCACAATTGCGAACATAACCTCGCAATTGCGAGGCCTTCAATAAACCGCCTGGCTTCGCAAATGCGAAGCTCCTGTCGCAAATGCGAAAGCCCCTTTGTCCCAGCCAGGTTCGCAAATGCGAAGCCTGTCTCGCAAATGCGAGAGCAGCAGACTATAGACCTGTAATGTTCACAATTGCGAACAAATGTTCGCAATTGCGAACAAATGTTCGCAATTGCGATATCCGCAGCTGTGCAATTTTATACTTAAACGAATTTTAAAGCTCATTCTTCATTCTTTCAAAAACCCACACACCACACACGAACTCTCAAGAGCAATTTCACTCCAAAGCAAATTTAAGTCACTTTTTACTTAACTCTTTCAATTCCTAACAACATTAAACATGTTTTTCAATAGAAATCAAAGGTTTTCATGGTAGAAATTCATGTTTTTGGGTAAAACCTAGGGTTTTCATGAATTGGGCAATTGGACCTCGAATTGAGGTCCGATTTTGAAACAAATCATATATTTGAACTCGTGGGGGAATGGGTAACCGGATTTTGGTTCGAACCTCGAGTTCCAACCACGTGGGGCCAGGGGCGTTTTGGGAAATTTTGGGGTAAACTTTGAGAAAACCATTTTCAAGCATTCAAATCGTGAGTCGTTGTGATTAGATTCGAGCTAGTTGAAAGCGGAAATTAGGGGAAAAAACTATAATTGAAGAATAATTTGGACTTCAAGGCTATAGGTAAGTGTTTGTTCTATCCTAGCTTGAGGAAATATGATTATGTGCTATGTGCTATGTGATCGAGTGCGGTGCATGGGCTGTGGTGACGACTATCCATACACTGGCGTCTTGCATAACCGTGAGTCATTGTTAATACTTGTTGTGAGACATTTTAAAGATAAATTGTTGAACCCTTGCCGTGTTGTAGAATTGTTATTGTTCTCCCTTGCCGGGACTTGTTGTGAAGTGAGATATTGATTGCCCTTGCCGGGACTTTGTTGTGATGATTACTGTGTCCCTTGCCGGGACGGTTCATGATTTATTATTTTCATTCTCTGCCCTTAATTGTGATTGTTATTTGGGTGAGGAAGAGTGATAATGCACGAAGGGTGATGCTGTGCCTTGTTGTTGAATATGCACGAAGGTTAATGTCGTGCCTTGTTATTGATTATGCACGAAGGTCAATGCCGTGCCATGTTATTGATTATGCACGAAGGGTCATGCCGTGCCTTGTTATTGAACCATGCACGAAGGATCATGCCGTGCCATGGATGTGAAGATGAGAGTAAAAGCACGAAGGGTGATGTCGTGCACTTTATTTGCTTATTTGGTGAGGATGAGAGTAAAAGCACGAAGGGTGATGCCGTGCACTTTATTTGCTTATTTGGTGAGGATGAGAGTAAAAGCACGAATGGTGATGCCGTGCAACTATTTGCTACTCCTTGTTTGATATTAACTGTTTCCATTATACTCTATTTTCCATTGTTGACTTAATAACTGTTGTTAACTGTTGAGTTTCCCTCTTATGATATTTCTTGTTGGTTTTGTTTACTTGATATCTTTTGTTATCTTGTGGTGTACATATGTATATAGAACTGCACAAGTTTATGTGGGTGTCTGGTCCTAGGCTTGTCACTACTTCGCCGGGATAGGTCAGGCACTTACTAGCACATAGGGTCGGATTGTGCTGATACTGCACTTCTGTGCGTTTTTGCACAGGTCCAGGTTTTGATCAGGAGCAGCAGCAGTAGAGCCTTGCGTGGGAGTTGAGCATATCGAGACCGAGGTAGCTTGCAGGCGTCCGCAGGCCCAGCGTCTCTTCCTCTTATTTATGTTATTAGTTGTAGTCTCTTTGTTCCGAGACAAACAAATTATGTTATTTTCTTTAAGACCTTTATGTGTAGTATTCGGTAGTAGTTCGTGAGTTGGTGACTCCACGTCTTGGGTAGAGGATTTCAGTATTGTTTTACCTTGAAACTGGTTAACTCAATTTTGATAAATTCTTCCGCATTTATTTAATTAAGATTATGGTTTTGTTGATAAATTGAGTATGAAATATTGCTAAAAATAGGATAGTGTGAATATAGTGGCTTGCCTAGCTAACACGAGTAGGCGCCATCACGATCCTTATGTTGGGGGAAAAATCCGGGTCGTGACAAGTTGGTATCAGAGCTCTAGGTTACATAGGTCTCACCTCTCACTAACAAGCTTAGTAGAGTTTGAGAGGTAGGTACGGAGACGTCTGTACTTGTCCTCCAGAGTCTATTGAGTTGGGAAAGTGTCTCTCATTTGTTCCTTCTTGTCGTGCGATTTGTTCCTCAAATACCGATTGAACTTCTACTCTGTCCTTTCGCAGATGGTGAGGACACATGCTTCTTCGTCCGCTGGCCAGCAGCCTGAGCCCCAGGCAGCTCCCGTGAGGGGCAGGGGCCGAGGCCGTATCGGATGCCGTGGTAGGGGCAGCGCTCAGCCCCCGACAGCTATTCCGGAGGTGGAGCCTCATATTGAGACTGTCGAGGAGGTTCCAGTCCCAGTAGCTCCAGTGGGCCCAGCTCAGGTCCTAGGGGAGGCCTTATTTACCCCGGATCTTCGGGAGGCTTTGGTCAGGATAGCGGGATCTATGGACAGCGTTGCCAGAGCAGGTATATTACTAGTTGCACCAGCCACTTCTCAGGCTGGAGGAGGGGCCCAGACTCCTGTTTCTCGTACTCCGGAGCTAGTAGCTCGTCAGCCTCAGGCACCAGTGTTTCAGCCAGCTATGGCCACTCAGTCAGGTACCACAGCTCAGGCCGGAGATGGAGCGGCCATGACTTCTGATTCTTTAGGGAGACTTGATCGGCTCTCCAAGCTGTTTACCACTACCTTCAGCGGTACCACATCAGAGGATCCTCAGGATTTCTTATTCAGTTGCCATGAGATTCTCAAGACTATGGGAATAGTGGAGTCCAATGGAGTTGACTTCTGTACATTCAGGCTTTCAGGATCCGCCAAGACTTGGTGGATGGATTATTGTTTGACTCGACCAGCAGGGTCCCCGGCTTTATCATAAGATTAGTTTGCGGAGTTCTTTCTGTAGAATTTTCTCCCTGTTACTCAGCGGGATGCACTTCGGAGGCAGTTTGAGCGCCTCCAGCAGGGCACTATGACTGTCACTCAGTATGAGACGAGATTTGTTGATTTGGCACGTCATGCAGTGGTGATACTTCCCACAGAGTGGGAGAGGGTCCGTAGGTTCATAGATGGGCTTAATCAGCCAATTAGACTTCAGATGGCTATGGGAGTGGGGAGTGACATATCATTTCAGGAGGCAGGTAATGCAGCACGTAGAGTTGAGATGGCTCTTGCTCGGGGAGGTGGTTATTCTTCAGACAAGAGTCCTCGTCATTCAGGCAGGTTTAGTAGATCTTATTCTGGTGGCAGGAAATCTTTTGATAGGGGCCAGTCTTCTAGGCCTTTCCATTCCGCCCTTCAGGCTTCATAGGGTAGACCAGGCGATCGTGGGTTTCGTGAGCATTATTCAGATCAGCCTCCTATCAGTGCTCAGCCTCTTCAGGGTATTCGTGGAGGCCATTCAGGTCGTCAGGGCCAGCGGCCCCAGCAGCCTAAGAGTTGCTACGGTTGTGGTGACCCACGTCATCTTTCAGGTTCTGCCCTCGAGCGACGAGCAACACTCAGTAGCAGGGCCCTCGTCCCATGATTCAGGCCCCAACTGACCCTCAGCCTGCCCAGCCAGCCAGAGGCGGGGGTCGAGATCATAGAGGTGGAGGTCGAGACCGTAGAGGTGGAGACCGTCCAGCCAGAGGTAGAGGTCAGCCAGTTGATGACCGTCCTAGGGATGTAGCACAGAGAGGAGGTGCTGATCCCCGATTCTATTCTTTACCAGCCAGGCCAGAGGCGGAGGCCTCAGATGCCGTGATTACAGGTATCATTCTTGTTTATGGCAGAGGTGCTTCAGTATTATTTGACCCTGGGTCTACATATTCATATGTGTCTTCCTACTTTGCACCGTACTTGGCCGTATCTAGCTGTGCTCTAGATATTCTAGTTTATGTGTCTACACCAGTGGGCGACTCCATTGTAGTCGACCGGGTGCATCGTTCGTGCGTAGTTATCTTTGGGGGTCTTGAGACCCGTGTTGATCTGTTGCTATTAGACATGGTGGATTTCGATGTCATATTGGGGATGGACTGGTTGTCCCCATACCATGCTATCCTAGATTTTCATGCCAAGACTGTGACCTTGGCCTTGACAGAATCACCCCGACTAGAATAGAAGGGTACCTCAAGCCACTCCGTTCGCACTATTATTTCCTATGTTAAGGCTCGACGCATGGTCGAGAAAGGGTGTCTAGCTTATCTGGCTTATGTTCGTGATTCCAGCACAGAGGTTCCTTCTATTGAGTCAGTCCCTATTGTACGGGAGTTTCCCGAGGTTTTTCCTTCAGACCTGCCGGGCATGCCACCCGACAGGGATATTGATTTCTGTATTGATCTGGCACCGGGCACTCAGCCCATCTCTATTCCACCCTATCGTATGGCTCTACCGGAGTTAAAAGAGTTAAAAGATCAGTTGCAAGACCTTCTTGAGAAGGGCTTTATCAGGCCCAGTGTTTCCCCCTGGGGAGCACCTGTATTGTTTGTGAAGAAGAAAGATGGCTCGATGCGGATGTGTATTGATTACCCGCAATTGAACAAAGTGACAATAAAGAATAAGTATCCACTGTCGAGGATTGATGATTTGTTTGACCAGCTCCAGGGAGCGAGGGTGTTCTCAAAGATAGACTTGAGGTCAGGCTACCATTAGCTGAAGATTAGGGCGGCTGACATTCCTAAGAGTTATTGGTCATGTCCTTCGGGTTGACCAATGCCCCAGCAACATTCATGGAGTTGATGAATCGGGTATTCAGGCCTTACTTAGATCTGTTCGTGATAGTCTTTATAGATGACATCCTGGTATACTCCCGCAGCCGGGAAGAGCACGAGCAACACCTTAGAGTGGTTCTTCAGACTCTGAAGGATAATCAGCTATATGCCAAATTTTCGAAATGTGAGTTCTGGTTGAGTTCGGTAGGCATTTCTGGGCCACATTGTATCAGTGGAAGGTATTCAAGTGGACCCAAAGAAGATTGAGGTAGTCCAGAATTGGCCTCGACCAGCTTCAGTGACTGAGATCCGGAGTTTCATGGGATTAGCAAGTTACTACCGTCATTTTGTAGAGGGGTTTTCTTCTATTGCAGCCCCGATGACCAGGTTGACCCAGAAGGGTGCCCAGTTCCAGTGGTCAGAGGAGTGTGAGGCGAGCTTTCAGAAGCTCAAGACAGCCTTGACTACATCACCAGTGCTGATACTACCTACGGGTGCAGTGCCTTATACAGTTTACTGTGACGCATCTCGTACAAGGCTTGGAGCGGTATTGATGCAGGATGGTAAGGTTATCGCTTACGCTTCAAGGCAGTTAAAAATACACGAGAAGAATTATCCAGTTCATGATCTTGAGTTAGCAGCAGTGGTTCATGCCTTAAAAATCTGGAGGCATTATCTATATGGTGTGACGTGTGAGGTGTACACTGATCACAAAAGCCTTCAGTACTTGTTCAAGCAAAAGGAGTTGAATCTACGACAACGGAGGTGGTTAGAGTTGCTGAAAGACTATGATGTTACTATCCTATATTACCCAGGTAAGGCAAATGTGGTGGCCGATGCATTGAGTAGAAATTCTGCCAGCATGGTTAGTCTTGCATTCATCCCGGTTAGTCAGAGACCATTTGCTCAAGATGTCCAGGCTTAGCCAACCAGTTCGTGAGCTTAGACATTTCTGAGCCTAGCAGGGTATTGGCCTGCACGGTCGCTCGTTCATATCTATTAGAGCGGATCCGTGAGAGGCAATTTGATGATCCTCATTTGCGTGACTTGAGAGATACAGTACAGTGGGGTGGTGCCACGAAGGTAAATCTAGATGATGATGGGGTATTGAGATTGCAGGTTCGAGTTTGTGTGCCCAATGTTGAAGGGATTCGAGAGTTGATCTTAGCGGAGGCCCACAGTTTGCGATATTCTATTCACCCGGGCGCCGCGAAGATGTACCAGGACTTACGGCAGCACTATTGGTGGCGCAGGATGAAGAAAGATATCGCTGCGTATGTTGCTCGGTGTCTAAATTGTCAGCAGGTGAAATATGAGCACCAGAGGCCTGGTGGTGTATTCCAGAGAATCGAAATTCCCGAGTGGAAATGGGAGCGGATCACTATGAACTTCATTACTGGACTTCCTATGACTCGGAGGAAATTTGATGCTATTTGGGTCATTGTTGATAGGTTGACCAAGTCAGCACACTTTATTCCAGTATCTGGCTCCTACTCATCGAGAGGTTAGCAGAGATTTACATCAAGGAGATTGTTCGACTTCATGGGTTGCCGGTATCTATTATCTCTGATCGGGGTACCCAGTTTACCTCGCGGTTCTAAAGAGCGGTCCAGCAGGAGTTAGGCACCCAGGTTCAGCTGAGTACAGCCTTTCATCCTCAGACGGATGGCTAGTCCGAGAGGACTATACAGATTCTAGAGGACATGCTTCGAGCCTGCGTTATTGATTTCGGAGGCTCGTGGGACCAGTTTCTACCATTAGCGGAGTTCGCCTACAATAACAGCTACCAGTCCAGCATCCAGATGGCCCCGTATGAGGTATTGTATGGTAGGCGATGTCGATCTCCAGTCGGATGGTTTGAGTCGGGAGAGGCTCGGTTGTTGGGTACAGACTTAGTTCAGGAGGCCTTGGATAAGGTCAAGACTATCCAGGAGAGATTGCGTTCAGCTCAGTCCAAATAGAAGACTTATGCGGATCGTAAGGTTCGAGATGTAGATTTCATGGTTGGTGAGCGAATATTGCTCCGAGTATCGCCTATGAAGGGCGTGATGAGGTTCGGGAAGAAGGGCAAGCTCAGCCCTAGGAATATTGGTCCATTTGAGATTCTAGACCGAGTGGGAGGGGTGGCTTACAGACTAGCTCTGCCGCCTAGCTTATCAGCTGTGCATCTAGTTTTTCATGTATCTATGCTTCGGAGATACCACGGCGATCCCACACATGTGTTAGACATCAGCACTGTCCAATTGGACAATGATCTATCTTACAAGGAGGAGCCGGTGGCCATTCTAGACCGGCAGGTTCGGCAGTTGAGGTCGAAGAGTTATCCTTCTGTGCGTGTTCAGTGGAGAGGTCAGCCTCCTAAGGCATCGACCTGGGAGTCTGAGTGTGATATGCGGAGCCGCTACCCACATTTGTTCCCCAACTCGGGTACTTCCTTCTCTTGTCCGTTCGAGGACGAACGATTGTTTTAGAGGTGGAGGATGTGACGACCCAAAGGGTCATCACTTGGTTTCCTCACTTGCTCCGCACTTCTGAGGCCTTCAAAGCCTCATTCTATGCTGCCTCGATTTACGTGCACAATCCGGGCATGTAGCCGGAAAGATTTTGTGATAGAATATATGAATTCTATGAGAAATTTTAAGAAAAATGATATTAATATTGATATAGTTGACATCGGTCAACATTTTTGGTAAACGGACCCGTACTCGAGATCGGACGGTCCCGGAAGGTCCGTATGAAAATATGGGACTCGGACATGCGTCCGGAGTCGAATTCTGAGGCCTAGAGCCTAAGTTATGGATTTTTCTGTGAAATTGTTTTTGCTGTAATTATTAAAGGAAAAAGAATTAAATGACCTTGGTATCGGGCTCGTATTTTGGTTCCGACGCCCGGTACAAGTCTTAAATATTATATATGTGCCTTATGCAAAGTTTGGTGACATTTGGATGTTGTTTGATATGATTTGGACCTTGACTTCCAAGTTTGAAAGTTTTGAAAACCAAAAGGATGAAAATCATGAACTTGAGGATTGATTTGATGAAAACGATGTTATATTGACGATGTGATCGCACGAGCAAGTTTGTAATGTGTTTTTGATGTTGTGTACATATTTGGTTTGGAGCCCGGGGGCTCGGATAAAGATTTGATAGGCCGTTGGTTCAAATTCTGAATTTTTACACTGCTGGTTTTTCACCCAGCTGGTGTCTTCGCAAATGCGAAAAATTTCTCGCAAATGCGAAGGTGACAGGTCAAGGCTGGGTTCGCAAATGCGAACTCTTGATTGCAAATGCAAAGGGTGTCCAGGACTGCTTGGATTCACAATTGCGAACATAACCTCGCAATTGCGAGGCCTTCAATAAACCGCCTAGCTTCGCAAATGCGAAGCTCCTGTCGCAAATGCGAAGCTCCTGTCGCAAATGCGAAAGCCCCTTTGTCCCAGCCAGGTTCGCAAATGCGAAGCCTGTCTCGCAAATGCGAGAGCAGCACAGACCTGTAATGAGAGTAAAAGCACGAAGGGTGATGACGTGCACTTTATTTGCTTATTTGGTGAGGATGAGAGTAAAAGCACGAAGAGTGATGTCGTGCACTTTATTTTCTTATTTGGTGAGGATGAGAGTAAAAGCACGAAGGGTGATGCCGTGCAACTATTTGCTACTCCTTGTTTGATATTAATTGTTTCCATTATACTCTGTTTTCCGTTGTTGACTTAATAATTGTTGTTAACTATTGAGTTTCCCTCTTATGATATTTCTTGTTGGTTTTGTTTACTTGATATCTCTTTGTTATCTTGTGGTGTACATATGTATATAGAACTGCACAGGTTTATGTGGGTGTCTGGTCCTAGGCTTGTCACTACTTCGCCGGGATAGGTCAGGCACTTACCAGCACATGGGGTCGGATTGTGCTGATACTACACTTTTGTGCGTTTTTGCACAGTTTCAAGTTTTGGGCAGCAACAGCAGCAGTAGTTCACTAGCAGGATTGTGCACATTAAGACCGAGGTAGCTTGCAGGCGCCCGCAGGCCCGGTGTCTCTTCCTTTTATTTATGTTACTAGCTATAGTCTCTTTGTTCCGAGACAAACAGATTATGTTATTTTCTTTCGGACCTTTATGTGTAGTATTCAGTAGTAGTTCGTGAGTTGGTGACTCCACCTCTTGGGTAGAGGATTTCAGTATTGTTTTACCTTGAAACTGCTTAACTCTATTTTGATAAAGTCTTCCGCACTTATTTAATTAAGATTATGGTTGTGTTGATAAATTGAGTATGAAATATTGCTAAAAACATGATAGTGTGAATATAGTGGCTTGCCTAGCTAACACGAGTAGGCGCCATCACGATCCCGATGTTGGGGGAAAAATTCGGGTCGTGATAGTAACATATTAAGAAATGGGATCGTGTGGCACGCCGACCACTTATATATAAAGGAATGGGATTGTGTGGCACGCTGACCACTTATATATTAAGAAATGGGATCGTGTGCCACGCCGACCACTTATATATTAAGAAATGGGATCGTGTGGCACGCCGACCACTTATATATTAAGAAATGGGATTGTGTGGAATGCCGACCACTTATAAATGAAGTAATGGGATCGTGTGGCATGCCGACCACTTATATATTAAGAAATGGGATCGTGTGGCACGCCGACCACAATTTATATGATTGTTGGCATTGGCCATAGTTGCCGGTATAGTTGCCGGTGACATATTGATAAATGAGATTTTATTGAATTGGGAGCGATTGGTACCCCTACCACAAGATACGAAATGAAATGGGATCGGGTTGCACGCCGCAACAATGTTAAATAAGATTGGAACGGGTTGCGCTTGCAACGAGATGTGATCTGGAAGTGAAAACTATCTTTGTTTTCCTTATTCTTGTTAGTGGATGGATTTGGATCCCTTATAATGGTGATGCTATGCACTTTCTATTGTTGTGTTTATTTGTAGTTATCAAATTCAAGTGTTTAAAACATTTGGATTTTTTTACTGTTGTGATCCCTCATGTTAGAACCTACATTGTCTTCATTATTTTACCGTACTTATATATATATATTTAGTTCAATACTTCAAGCTTCAATTATACTTTATTTGAAAAGGGCATTTTCTTTATCATATGTTTAATAAAAATAACTTCATCTTTTCTTGTTGATTACCTAATTCGGTTGGAAGTTGGATTATAATTTATGTTAAGCAAATGAGGCTCGTTGAACATCCTTAATTGTATTGGGTCATGGACTGTAACGACCCGACACGTTGTCACGAGAGTTTTCACCCTGTTACCCCTTCATTTATGAGTTTCATGTTTCTATATCTGCGTTAGAGTCTATCGGGTGAGTTAGGAGTAATTCTGGTAGAAAATGAGGCATATAGCCTTTTGAAATGAAGCTTGTTTTTTAAAAGTAATCCCGGAGTTGACTATGTAGTTATAAGGCTCGGAATCAAATTCTGATGATTTGGTTAGTTCCGGGAGGTGATTTGTGACTTAGGGGAGCGATCAAAATTGAATTTGGAAGTCCGGTGTAGAAATAGGCTTGAATTGGCTAAGTTGGAATTTTGGCGGAATCCGATCGATAGGTGAGATTTTGATCCGAGAGTCGGAATGGAATTCCGACTATTGCAGTACCTTCGTTAGGTGATTTTGGATATGTCTGCAAATTTTTAGGTCATTCGGACATCATTTGGTCGGGTTTTTGATTGGATGTTAGTTTCGGAAGTTCTAGTTGAAACTTAGGCTTGAATTCGCCTTAATTCGATGATTTCCGTGTTTAAGGGTGTGTTTTTATGGTTGGAACAAGTTCGTATCGTGTTTTGGAGTAGGTTGGTGGTTTTCGTTGGGGTCCCGGGGGCCTCGAGAAGAATCCGGGGGTCCAAACGGACCATTTTTGGCTAAATGAGGGATCAGGTCTGCTGTCATAAGTGCAGCAGACATTTACTCATCGCGATCGCAATAGCATTTACACAATTGCATAGAGTACTGGAGAGCTCAGGAAATTTTACTCTTCGCGATTGCGAAGAGAGGATGCAATCGCGTATGGTCAGGACTAGGTGCAATGTGATCGCAGTAGACAGTGTCGCGATCGCGTAGTGTTATTTAGCTGTGCATCGCGATCGCATAAGGTCCCACACGATCGTGTAGAAGGAAAATGAGGAATGAGGACCCTTAAAATTTGTTCATCACGATCGCAAGCCAAGGGCTGCGATCGCATAGAGATAACTCGGCTGGCAGAAGGGTTAAGACCAGAACATTTCAGTCGCGAACTTATAGTTTATTTCCTCCATTTTTGAGTTCCTTGAGAGCTAAGTAACGAGATTTGAAGGGGATTTCATCGGGAAAACATTGGAGGTAAATTTTATGGTCTAAATACACGATTTTATCTTAGAATCTTCATTTATTTCACTGAAAATGGAAGGATTAATGGGGGATTTTTGCTCTAAGCCTGGGTTATGGTAAATCATCGATTTGAATGGGCAAACGGAGTCCGATTTTGATAAACTTTATATGTATGGACTCGTGTTGAGATAAAGATTCTGAAAATGTAACTTTTGTAATTTTTCAAGAAGTGTACCGAAAGTCGGGTTTTGGCAACTTTGTGATTTTTGGTGTAATTCAAGTTGTTTCGATCGGTTAATGTCCCTTTAGCCTATTTTGATGCATTTCTATTGATTTTGATCAGATTTTACACCTGTGGAGGCCGATTCTCATGGCAAGGGTATTGCAGACTAGTCTTCGAGCCGAGCCGAGGTGAGTAATGGGTGTGGGTGATGACCAGCGGGTTCGAAACCCCGGTATATTACTATGTGATGCTGTATTGAGGCGAGACACGTACTCTCCTGTGAGTGCGGGGTTGAATGTGATTGGGGACTATGGCTTTGTCCGACCTGATGATACTATACTATGTTGTTGGCTATTATTGAGCCGGTGAACCTACTTCTTTAATGGTTGTGAATATTTTTTGGGCTACTAGCCAGTTATTGGGATCCCGCAAGGATCGTTGCTATTGTTTATATGATATTGACATGCTATTTTGATACCAGTCCTGAGCTATTACTATCTAAAAGTGGTTTTCCAAACTCTGGAATTTCTGAAATATTGTTTTTACTTAAAATGATAAAAAGAGATTTCAAATACTATTTATGAGCCTGTGAGGCTGCATTGCATTATAGCTGACTAGTAGTGGATCGGGATGCACGCCGCAGCATATCATGATATTCTGCTTGGGCTGTAGGAGCCCCTCCGGAGTCTGAACCCCCTCAGTGAGCACGGGTACCCAAATGGATCGAGCTACGCGTCGTATCGGTCATATTCATGCATTGCATTGCATTCAGCTATACCTGTTATTCTGATAGCTGATTGTTGGTTCTGATATTGCTCATGTTGATAACTGATACAGGATATTGTGTATAGCTTTTTTTAGTGTTGTATTGGATTTTCTTACCTTCACTGTCTTACCCTTGCTTATTACCACTGAGTTGGAAGTACTCACACTACTCCCTGCACCTTGTGTGCAGATCCAGGTACATCACAGCAGAGTTGATTCTATAGCTGCTCGGGAGTTACATTTGGACAGTCGAGATAGCTGCCAGCGTCCGCAGGACCTGACTCTCCAGTTTATCCTTATTTATTTAGTCTATTCTACACTTGTGCACAGTTGTATACACTATCACACCATATAAATTCTGGTAGAGGCTCATGACTTATGACTCCTGATTCGGTGAGAGGATTATACTAGTGTTGGGGATGTCTAATCCCGATGTGTTGGATATTATTTCCATTATACTATCGTTGTTTATGCATAAAAAGGGTAAAGTGTGAGCTGATAGCTCTGTGTTATAGTTGATTGGTCGGGATGGCCTAGCAATGTGCTGGGCGCCATCACGACCGGGTGTTGGGGTCGTCACAAGTTGGTATCAGAGCCTAGGTTACTAGGCCTCATAAGTCTTGAGCCGGTTGGTAGAGTCTCGTGGATCGGTACGGGGACGCTTGTATTTATCCTCAGGGAAGTACCTCTTACCTGGCAGCAGTTTTCTACTCTCTTTTTAAAGAAGTATGTGCCTCAATCCCGTCGCGAGGAGCTACGCCGCCAGTTTGAGTTGTTAGTACAGGGCGACATGTCAGTGACCCAGTATGAGCTGAGATATACTCAATTGGCTAGGCATGCCATATGGATGATCCCGACAGATCGGGAGAGGATTACGAGGTTCACTGATGGCCTCAACTATTCCATTCGCATTCTGATGACCAGAGAGAGAGTACTATCATTATCTTTTGAGAAGTTGTGGATATGGCACGCTCCATTGAGGCAGATCATCGCCGTGAGCGGGAGGAGCGGGAGGCCAAGAGGCCTCGAGGTTCTGGTAGCTTTAGTGGTGCTCCATCTAGAGGGCAGTTTCAGCAGGACAGAGTTCGCTCATCTAGACCTTCTCAGTCAGGCCGCCCTGAGCATAGCCGAGCTTCTTCTTTTGGTCGTGGCCACCAGAGTTTATAGCAGGGCCAGTCTTCACTTAGTGCCCTCCCAGCTCAGGGTACAACACCTACTTCTTCAGCCCAGGGTTCGTCTGCGGCGAGAGGTTCCCTTCAGCCCCCTTCTCCAGCGCCAGTAGCTGTTATGAGTGTGGCGATTTTGGCCACATGAGGAGGCAGTGCCCTCGACTTCGCATGGACAGGTCTCAACAGAGGGATCAACACTCCTCTTCAGCACCATCTCAGGCTAGTAGAGGTGGAGGTCAGTCTTCTCGAGGTCGCCCCATAGGCGAGGAGCGATATAGTGGGGGCCAGGCACAATTCTATGCACTCCCTGACAGGCGTGATGCAGTTGCCTCCGATGCAGTGATTACAGGTATCATTTCTGTCTGTCACAGAGATGCCTCTGTTTTATTTGATCCCGGGTCCACATATTCGTACGTGTCTTCTTATTTTGCACATCATTTGGGTGCGACTCGTGGTAGTCTTGATGTGACTGTTCATGTATCCACCCCAGTGGGTGATACGATTATTGTGGATCATGTCTATAGATCCTGTGTTATTTCTATTTGGGGTCTGGAGACCCAGGTGGATCTGTTGTTGTTAGGTGTGGTGGACTTCGATCTGATATTGGGCATGGACTGGTTGTCTCCGTGCCATGCCATATTGGACTGTCATGACAAGACAGTTACATTGGATATTCCTGGTATTCCTCAGATTGAGTGGCGGGGTTTGACTGATTACGTCCCTAGCCGTGTTATTTCATTCTTAAAGGCTTAAAGAATGGTTGAAAAAGGGTGTTTGTCGTATCTAGCATTTGTGAGGGATGTGGAAGCTGAGACTCCAAGTATTGATTTTGTGCCTGTTGTGAGGGACTTTCCAGATGTATTCCCCTCAGACCTATCGGGTATGCCACCGGACAGGGATATCGATTTTGGTATTGACTTGGTGTCGGCACTCAGCCCATTTCTATTCCTCCTTATCGGATGGCACTAGCTGAGCTGAAGGAATTGAAAGAACAGCTTCAGGAGCTTTTGGATAAGGGATTCATTCGCCATAGTGTGTCACCGTGGGGTGCACCAGTGTTATTTGTTAAGAAGAAAGATGGTTCTATGCGGATGTTCATTGATCATAGACAGCTGAACAAGGTAACAGTGAAGAACAAGTATCCCCTACCACGCATTGATGATTTATTCGATCAGTTACAGGGTGCGAGGGTGTTCTCGAAGATTGATCTTCGTTCAGGCTATGATCAGCTAAAGATTAGGGACTCTAATATTATAAAGACTGCATTCAGGACTAGATATGGGCACTATGAGTTCCTTGTGATGTTTTTTGGGCTGACCAACGCCCCAGCAGCGTTCATGCATCTGATGAATAGTGTTTAACACAAAATGGTCCGTTTGGACCCCCGAATTCATCCCGAGGCCCCCGGGACCGCAACGAAAACCACCAACCTACTCTAAAACACGATACGAACTTGTTCCAATCATAAAAACACACCCTTAAACACGGAAATCATCAAATCAAAGCAAATTCAAGCCTAAGTTTCATCTAAAACTTCTGAAACCTACATGCTATCAAAAACCCGACCAAACGATGTCCGAATGACCTGAAAATTTTCAGACATATGCAAAATCACCTAACGGAGCTACTGCAACTGTCAGAATTCTGTTCCAACTCCCGGATCAAAATCTCGCCTATCGATCGGATTTCCAAAAATTTCAAACTTCGGTATTTCAAGCCTAATTGAGCTACAGACCTCCATAATACATTCTGAACGCGCTCCCTACCCCGAAATCACCTAACGGAGCTAATGGAACCATCAGATTTCCGCTCCGAGATCATCTTTACACTATTTCGAATACGGGTCATTTTTCAACTATAAAGCTCTCATTTAGGGACAAAGTGTCCCAAAACAGTCCAAATTCTAGAACCGAACCTCCTGGCAAACTACAATAAAAGAAATGAACTTAGGGGAACAGTTAAATTGGAGATCCAGGCGTAAATTTCAAAATCGACCGGCCGGGTCGTTACATCTTCTCACACTTAAAAGATTCGTTCGTCCTAGAACGAGCATAGAAAACATACCTGGAATGGTGAAGAGATGAGGGTGCTGGCTACGCATATCCTGCTCGGTCTCCCAAGTCGCCTCATCGGCCGGCTGACCTCGCCACTGGACCTTTACTGAAGCGATGTTCTTTGACCTTAGCTCCCTGATTTACGTGTCCAGAATGGCCACTGGCTCCTCAACATAAGACAGATCCTCGTCTAGCTAAACAGAAGTGAAATCCAACATGTGCAACGGGTCACCATGGTATCTCCGGAGCATAGAGACATGAAATACGGAATGGACTTCGGCTAGGCTGGGAGGTAGGACCCTCTCATAAGCAACCTCCCCAACCCGCCTCAAAATCTCAAAAGGGCCAATGAATCTCGGACTCAGCTTCCCCTTCTTTCCAAACCTCATGACCCCCTTCATGGGCGAGACCCGGAGTAGAACCCGCTCTCCAACCATAAAAGCCATATCGCGGACCTTCTTGTCCGCATAACTCTTCTGTCAAGACCGGGCTGCACGGAGTCTTTCCTGAATCACCTTGACCTTGTCCATTGCATCCTGGACCATCTCAGTACCTAGCAGTCTGGCCTCGCCCGGCTCGAACCAACCCACGGGAGACCTGCACCTTCTACCATATAGGGCCTCATACGGTGCCATCTGAATACTAGACTGATAGGTGTTGTTATAAGCAAACTGTACCAGTGGCAAGAAATGATCCCATGAACCTCCAAACTCAATCACGCACGCACGGTGAATATCCTCCAAAATCTGAATAGTGCGCTCGGACTGGCCATCCGTCTGGGGGTGAAACGCTGTGCTCAACTCCACCCGAGTGCCTAACTCCTGCTGTACGGCTCTCCAGAACAGTGAAGTGAACTGAGTGCCTCTGTCTGAAATGATGGAAATTAGAATACTATGCAGCCGGACTATCTCCCTGATGTAGATCTCCGCCAGTCGCTCCGATGAGTAAGTGGTGCACACAGGTATGAAATGGGCGGACTTGGTCAGCCGATCCACAATGACCCAAATGGAATCAAACTTCCTCACAGTCCGTGGAAGTCCAGATACAAAGTCCATGGTGATGCATTCCCATTTCCACTCTGGGATCTCAATCTGCTGCATTAACCCACCCAGACGCTGATACTCATACTTCACCTGCTGGCAGTTGAGGCACCTAGAAACATAGTCAGCTATATCCTTCTTCATCCGCCTCCACCAGTAATGCTGCCTCAAGTCCCGATACATCTTCGCGGCACCTAGATGGATGGAATATCGCGAGCTATGGGCCTCAGCTAGAATCAACTCTCGAAGATCATCTACATTGGGCACATAAATACGCCTCTACATCCTCATCATTCCATAATCCCTGATGGTAACATCTCGAGCATCACCACTCCGAACTCTATCTTGGAGGACAAGCAAATGAGGGTCGTCGAACTGACGCTCCCTGATGCAATCAAATAGAGAAGACCGAGGAACCACACAGGCCAGAACCTAGCTGGGCTCCGAAAGATCCAGTCTATCAAACTGCCTGGCTAAAGCCTGAACATCCATCGCCATTGGCCTCTCCGATGCTGGTAGATATGCCAAACTCTTCGCCCGGAGACAAGGCATCGGCAACTACATTGGCCTTGCCCGGATGATAGAGAATGGTACTATCATAGTCCTTCAACAACTCCAACCATCTTCTCTGACACATGTTCAGGTCCTTCTGCTTAAGCAAGTGTTGTATGCTCCGATGATCAGTGTAAATCTCATAAGGAACCCCATACAAATAATGACGCCAGTTCTTCAAGGCGTGAACAATGGCAGCTAGTTCAAGATCGTGGACAAGGTAGTTCTTTTCATGTACCTTCAGCTGTCGGGACGCGTAGACAATCACCCTATCGTCATGCATCAATACTGCACCAAGTCCAACTCGTGAGGCATCACAATATACCGTATAGGACCCCGAACCGGTAGGCAACATCAAGATAGGGGCCAAAGTCAAAGCTGTCTTGATCTTTTGAAAGCTCGCCTCACACTCCTTTGTCCACTGAAAAGGGGCACCCTTTTGGGTCAATCTGGTCATAGGTGCTGCGATCGAAGAGAACCCTTCTACAAAATGACGGTAATAACCCGCCAGGCCAAGGAAGCTACGAATTTCAGTAGCTGAGGAGGATCTGGGCCAGCTCTTCACGACCTCCACCTTCCTCGGATCCACTCAAATACCCTCGCTTGACACCACGTGGCCTAGAAATTCCACTGAACTCAGCCAAAATTCACATTTAGAGAACTTTGCATATAATTGCTTCTCCCTCAGAGTCTGAAGCACTATCCTCAGGTGATGCTCGTGCTCTTCCCGGATTCGGGAATATACCAAAATGTCATCAATGAAAATAATCACGAACGAGTCCAGATATGGCCTGAATACACTGTGCATCAAATGCATAAAAGCTTTTGGGGCATTAGTCAGCCCGAAAGACATAACTAGAAACTCCTAGTGACCATACTGAGTCCTGAAGGCAGTCTTCAGGATATCTGGCTCTCGAATCTTCAGCTGATGATAACCATAGCGCAAATCAATCTTGGAGAACATCTGTGCGCCCTGTAGCTGGTCAAATAAATCAGTAATGCGTGGCAAAGGATACCGGTTCTTCACTGTAACCTTGTTCAACTGGAGATAGTCAATACACATACGCATAGAACCGTCCTTTTTCTTCACAAACAACACAGGAGCACCCCAAGGTGAAACACTGGGTCGAATGAAACCCTTACCCAACAACTCCTGTAACTGATCCTTCAACTCCTTCAACTCAGGAGGAGCCATGCGGTACGGAGGAATAGAAATGGGCTGAGTGCCGGGCAATAAGTTAATACCAAAATCAATATCTCCGTCGGGCGGCATGCCCGGGCGATCAGCTGGAAATACATCATAGAAATCATGTACCACTGGGACGGAATCAATAGAAGGAGGGTCAACACTGACATCCCTCACATAAGCTAGATAAGTTGCACACTCCTTCTCAACCATACGATGAGCTCTGAGAAAAGAAATAACACGGCTGGGGGTGTGATCTATTGTACCACTCCACTCAATACGTGGAATGCCTGGCATAGCCAGCATCACGGTCTTGGCGTGACAATCAAGAATAGCATAATGGGGCGACAACCAGTCCATGCCCAGAATAATATCAAAGTCAACCATACCGAGCAACAATAGATCAGCTCTGGTCTCAAAACTACAAATAGTGACCAAACACGACCTATACACACGGTCCACAACCAAAGAATCTCCTACCGGAGTAGAAACATAAATGGGGGCACTCAAAGAATCCCGAGGCACACCCAGATGTGAATCAAAATAAGAGGACACATATGAAAAAGTAGAACCAGGAACAAATAGAATCGATGCCTCTTTGTGACTAACCAAGATAATACCTGTGATAATAGAATCGGAGGCAACAGTTGTAGCGCGATCAGGAATAGCATAAAATATGGCATGGCCCCTCTCTCGAGGGCGACCTCTGGCACCCTGATCCCCGCCCCTGGCTGGCTGGGCAGGTGGGGTGGTAGCTGAGGCTGGAACGATGGCTTGCTGACCCTGTGGACCACGCTGAGGCTGTGAAATCTGTGGGGGCACTCCTCTCCTATGCCTGGGGCACTCCCTGACCAGATGGCAAGTATCCCCACACTCAAAATAAGCTCTGGGAGGACGCGGTGGCTGTGGCTGACCGGCCTCGCCCCCGCTGGACTAACCCCTGGAGGTACCCCGCGCAGGAGGCGCACTGGAAACTGGGGGAGCATAATAAGGCTCCTAAGGTGCTGGAAGAGCCGGAGTACTACCGGCTGCTGGCAATGCTGAATGAACTGGGTGACCGGAATAATCCCTGCCAAAACGACCGGCTACTGAAGTACGGGCACCAGAGAAATGGCCTGACTCACGAGACCTCTTGGCCTCCCTGTCTCCTCGCTCTCTAGGGAGCATACTCTCGATCCTCCAGGCAATACTCACTGCCTGCTGATATGGTACATCTATCTCCAGCTCCCTAGCCATGCTGGACCGTATCGGTGGAATAAGGCCCTCAACAAACCTCTACACTCTCTCCCGGACCCTGGCTACCAAGGCCGGTGCATGCCTGGCTAAACGAGTGAAACTAATAGCATACTCCGACATTGACATGGAGCCATGTCGCAACCGCTCACACTCCGATCGCCAAGAATCCCAAAGGCTTTAGGGAACAAACTCCTTCAAAAACAGATCAGAAAATTGCGTCCAGGTCAATGAAGCAGACTCATCTGGACTATCCAACTCATACGTGCGCCACCAATCATAAGCGGCCCCATGAAGCTGAAAAGCAGTGAAGAAAACCCCGCTGGTCTCCACTATCCCCATGGTATGGAGGATACGAAGACACTTCTCCAGAAAGCCTAATGCATCATCTGTAGCCAAACCACTGAACACCGGAGGATCATATTTTTTGAACCTCTCTAATCTACACTGCTCGTCCTCAGAGGCAGCTGGCCCACCTCTGGGCTGTAATGGGGCGGCAGGAGGCATAGTAATAATCTCTGGAACCTTCCCCACAGGTACTCGCTGCTCATGTGTAACGGCTACGAGAGTCTGGGCCCCTCCCCCGGCCTGAGATCTAGCTGCAGTGAGAGGAAGCAACCCCGCCTGAGCTAAACTAGTATACATGCTCATGAACTAGGCCAGGGTCTCCTAGAATGCTAGAGTAGTAGCAATTGTAGTCGGTGTACCAGGTGCCTGCGCTCCAACATGATCCACCGGTGATGCCTCAGCGGCAGCGCGCGCGGGTGTTGTGGCTGCACCTCAGGCGCGTCCTCGACCTCTACCACATCCCCGGCCTCTGGCAGCGGTAGCAGGGGGCGCGTGTGCCTGGTCCCCACGAGTAGCACGTGTCCTCACCATCTATGAGTGGATAGAAAATAGAAGTTTAGATTTGGTGTCAAAATATCACACGACAAGGAATCCAAAAGATATAAAGAGTTTCCTAAACAGTTACATAGCCTCTCGTAGATAAATATAGATGTCTCCGTATCGATCAGCGAGACTCTAAGCAACCAGTCTCTGTCACATGACTCCTATGAATCTAGAGCTCTAATACAAACTTGTCACGACCCTAGTTCACCCATCGTGAATCTGTCATGACGGCACCTAGTCTTCGCAACTAGGTAATCCTAACACGATGCGGAATATACAATTTCATGAAATAAAAGATATGATAACAGCGGAATAATGTAAATGAAATGTAATAAGTGTCGCTCGGCACATACACTTCGCCAAATACCATTAGGCAACATACTACCAAGACCTGGAAACCCATGGCAACACAGACTAAGAAAGAGTACAACTGTGGCTCTATACATCAAGAATGTCTATACAACGAAAATAAGGGAAATAGCTGATATCACTAATGAGAATAAAAGGGGACTCTCCGGATCCGCGGACATAGCAGATCATACCTCAAGTCTCCTGAAAGTACTCCTAAATCACCTGAAATGTGCTGATCTGATGTACCTAGATCTGCACAACAGAAGTGTGCAGAAGAGTAGTATGAGTACACCACAGCGGTACTCAGTAAGTGCCAAGCCTAACCTCGATGGAGTAGTGACGAGGAAGGTCAGGGCCTTACCGAGAAATAATAACATAATGATAATAATAATTGTTACCCCTCCTTCTTTCACACGCGTAATGTGCCACTGTTTACTACTACATCCCGGGAAGGGATATAATAATAATCGGGGAAGGAGTTTTTCCACTTAAAGGACAGTCGCCACTTGGGAAAATAATGGTGTCCCAAGTCACCGGTTTAATCCCGAATCGAGGAAATTTATGACTCTGTATTACAGTCTGCGAAACTAGAAACCTGGATAAGGAATTCTATTAACCCGAGAGAAGGTGTTAGGCACTCCCGGATTCCGTGGTTTTAGCAGGGTCGTTCAACTGCTATTTTTATTTTTATTTGATTTCTTTATATATTTCAATTTATGTGCTTTTACGTTCCGCTTTTCAATTTTAGAAGAATTGCGATGTCATGAAAACACATTTCGAGTCACACCGCAACCAGTACGCCTGTGACTTTAATGCGTTCAGTTTCGCCGAGAGTAAGATTTGGGTCACATAAATGCGCACCCGTTTTTAGGAAAGTAATTTTATTAAAGTCGTGCCTAAAAAGTCTATTGTATTGTTAACTTTGGGAAAGACTGTGAAATTCGCTAAACGGTCCTTCCGAGTCTAAGTTTTTATAACAATTGATTGAGGGCCCCGCAATTATGTATTTAGTGCGGCGAGGCTCATCTCACTTTTATTAATGACCAATCCTAACATAACTATGACTTTTATTTAATTTGTCTCTAATAATAAACAAAGGTCCTAATTTATTGATATTTTAAACTATACATTGAAGCCTCTAAGGCAAGTCTATATTAACGAGCTGTTGGATCAATTTATATGTATAGGCAACTAAACAAACCTCAACATTATCTTCTTAGAAAAGGATTTAGTTGGGCCCGACGTAAAACAAGGTACGCCCATGCGGCTTGAAAATATAACCCAGAAATATTTGAACTTTTATTTTTATTGACCACTATTATAAAGAGTGACTTTGATTATGCAGGGATTGAATTACTGAAAGGAAAGAGACGGGGCACATTTTTGTAGCCTAAACTCAACCGATGATTTGGACAATCAGTGACTAAACGGTCCAGTAATTAAACCTCATGACAATTGAATATCTTTTACTTAAGCTATTAAAACCAGGGATCGAATTTGTTACGCTGAAATACGTTCCAAATGTTGTTTAAAAGCCAATAATCACTTAAGATGCACACGTTCAAAACTCAACCAATTATATGCCTATTTATGATAACAGGAAACGTCAGTCAGGAACTTATATACCATCGTTCACTCACATTGACAATTTATTAAATGAGAGTGAAAGTTATTAAACTAACTTGCTAGCAGACAAATCAAACAGCCTATACTCAGATGTGTAATTTATATTGGGGATTACCAAAGGATTTTTAAAACTGAATCAAACTAATTTAAACAAATATTGCTATCTAGACTATATAGTTTTGATATGAATATCACCTAAATCCAGTCCTAATGTAGAATTAATAACAATTAAACTAGTCATAAATCAATATAAATGTATCTAACTAGATTTGTGTATAAAATAGAAAACAAAACAGAAAATAAAATCGCGACAGTGTGCACTGAACATTTCGATTCATTTACTTCATTTCTGTAGGCTTGAGATTACAAATGTGTACCTGAAAAGTTGAAATCCATTAGATCTAATAGAAACGGAAACTAGATAGGATGCAGCAGACAGATTCCAATAGTAAGAGTTACAACAATAGTAGTTTAGTGTTCAAATTTCAGCAAGGAGATCAACAGCAATCCAGGAAGCAATTAACAGAACTTCAAGTTGTTTAAAATCAGAATTCACATGGAAATCAATGGAATAACAGCTCTTTATTGATTTGTGATTGATTCTCTCATTGTTTTTGGATTTTTTATATGAATTTAAAGGTAAAATAGAAGAAAAATGATCTGAAAGTATTAATTTCAAATCTGAAATTTAACAGACAGTTTTTTGTGGGATTTTCTGGGTTTTTCAGATTCTAAAGTCTAAAAGAAAGCTCCTAAAAATCAAAAGAAGGTTCAAAAGTCTAAAAATCAGAAAAGAGTTCTCAAAATCAGGAAGAAGGTAAAATCAGAGGAAGAAGTCCAAAAATCAGGAAAAGGGTCTAAAAATCAGGAAGAGGGTCAAAAATCAGAGAGGAGGTTCAAAAATCAGAGAGAATGTCCTTCAATTATGCAGAATTTCTGTCTATTTATAGACCCAAATAGGAGGAAAATTCAAATTTGAATTCTTTCATTAAAACCCTTCAATTTCTAATTTATTAAGCAGATTACTGCACTTATTCTATCAAAAGTTACACTAAAACCCCTCCTAGAAGGTTCTACCATATTCTATTTCATTGTAATACCTATTGTACCCCTACTTGCTAAGGGGAACTACTAAACCTACCCTTTTTTATCCCCAAACTTCCATTAATCCTCTATATTTATAACAACTTTACCATTTCTTATCCCAATTGTACCACTTCTCTTTTAATCTTATTACAATTAAACCAATTTCCCTTTCCCTATTTTACCCCTACTTCTTAAGGTTTATTACCTTTCTAAATTCTGTATTTTACTCTTATTTTAACCCATTTTCAGATTTGTATTTATCAAATAGCCACAATTAAGTGACTAAAGTTCAATTAACCAATTAGCCATTTTAACTTTTCAAAATTCAGAATTAGTTCAATTAATTAGAATCACATTACCTCAATAACCAACCTTAGGTAGTTTTACAAACATAGCCACTTTTGTTCTATTATTCAATTAACAAGACTCGGGAAACAATTTGATAGATGGTGATTCTTATTAATCGAAATAACTAATCGCCATTGAATCTATCAAGTAAAACACCTTAGGTGGATACGAATCGTGCGATTTTAACTATCGACCTACTTTGAATCTAAAATTGTCTAAGGGCGAATCTTATTTCGAACTAAATCACTAATCGAACAGCTATAACCAATCTTCCTAAGTGTTAATCAATAACAAATTACCAACATAATTCCAACAATCACAATTAAAGCTGTTATTGACAGAATAAATCCAATCGGCCATTAATCCTATTACTAATCGATTTCCCAGAATTCAAACAAAACTCCAACAATACAAAAGAAATCATAATTGACAGAGCATCAAATTATTCAAGTAGAAAATTACTGAATTAACTATTAAACAAACAATTATTCTTGTACTATTCCGCAACAATACAGAAAAGAAGGCTAATTAACACGGAACATATTATTATAGAATCATAATTGACATACTATGAATCAACTGTTAAAACAAAACATACTACTGTTAAACAAAATAAAACATACTATCGAACTAATCGAAACATGATGAAATCAGGAAAAAAAAAGGGAGAAGCAAGCATACAAAGTATTGAAGTACTTAGTTTTTTTTTTTTTGTTATTCTGTTTTTCTTGTTTCTTTTTCCTTTTTCCTTCTGTTTTTCTTCATTTTCTTCATTCTCTTGATATCTTTTCGAGCCTTTCTTGAATCCGGCAACTTTTCTTGAGAACTTCTTAAAAATAGATTTTGTTCTTCTAACTCCGGCAGCTTTTGGCTTGATATTTTGTTCACAGCACGAGGGTGTTAGAAGAATAAGATGGTGTGAGTTTTGAGTGTTTTGAAGTGGCGGCGCCGCCGTGGGTGGGGTGGTGGCGCGATTAGGGTTCGTTATTTGGAGAGTTTGGTTGATATTCGAAGAAAACCATTAACGGGGTTATGATGATGAAGATAAGGGGAGTCGTTTGGTGTTATTTTTGGCCGAAAAAGAGACCGGCCGCCGCCGTGGGTGGCGGAACCCTAGCGGCGGCGAGAGAGGTCTGTGACGAGGTGAAGGGGTCTTGGATAAAGAAGAGAGATGAAGATTGTCTCTATTATTTTGTTTTGGTATATTTAAATTACATTAAAGCTTTAAAGCCATTGGATAAATTTTCCCGGACGGCTGCGATTGAGTGAATTTAAACAACGTCGTTCTTCTTAAGAGAAAGGGGGCCGGTCTGGGTAGTTAGCTTTTGGGCTTGGACTGTTTGGGCCAGGGTATTTTCGTTTGGGCTGAAGGGGTTATGAATTTCAGCCCAATTCGTCCCATTTATTAATTAGTGTATTGTATATTTTTTGTATTTTATATTTGTTGTATTTTAATTTTTTTTTTGTATTTTCTGCATTTTGTATTTCAACTTTTCTTTATATTTTTCTGTATTTTCCCTATGTTGTAATTATTTAGAATTTATTAAAACTATTAAACTAATTTCCTTCTTTTTTGGCAATTTTTCAATTCAAAGCAAACAAAGGTTATTTTTTTTTATTTTCTTTATTTTGTAAAAATAAATTAATACCTACTACATGAGAAATTAATTTTTAAATGCATTTTTTGTATATTTTTTATTTATCAAACACAAATAACATGCAAATAATTAACACAAAATTCACACAAATTTTAAAAATAAGGAAAAATCATTTATTTTGCATTTTATAGGAATGACTCATGTGTAGGGTAAAAATCACGTGCTCACAGCTGCCCCTCTTTGCTCGGGGACACAAAGAGTTTCCATGCAAAGATAAGTGAGCAACTACGAATGATTTTTATCCGTTCGAGTATTCCGTTGTGAAGCATTTTGAATAATTTTGACCGCACCCTGCTTCAGAGGTTGCCTACATATCCTGGGCTAAACAGGAATCAGGTCAGTGTAGTTCGGGAATATCTGGTAGCTGGGGCTACCAAGGACTGTGATCTCACTATTGTTGCTGTTGTTACTGCCGTTACTGCTGACTGACCCTTATTACACCATGGTAAAAAATAAAAGAAGCTAGCCTAAGCTACGGTCTATGAATTACAAAATAAAATTCTATTTATGTCTTCCAACTTGTTTTTGTGTTTTCTTGATCTTGTATCTTGTGTTCTTCCCAACGGCATTCTTAAACTTGTATTTTTTCTTCCAACGACATTCTTGTTATTGCCTTGACTTGTATTTTCTCTTCCAACGGCATTCTTGTTATTGCCTTGAACTTGTTCAACTGCTTCAATTTTGAAATATTCGTCCATTCTCCAGGTGGACCCCTGCTTGTTACAAAATAAACAACCAAAGAAAGATTTTTTTTCTGATGCCCCAGTATGGTGACTGGGCACATTATGTTATTGAATGTCAGAATTTAAAAAAAAAATTCCTTTTTTGAAATAGAAATTTAAAAAATGCAGAAATGCAAAAAATATTCCATTGTTATCCAGGTGGGCGCCTGATGCATGAAATGCAATGCAGAAAAGTATTCCCTTGTTATCCAGGTGGGCGCCTGATTCATGAAAAATGAAAAATGCAGAAAATATTCCCTTGTTTTACAAGTGGGCGCCTGAAAAGAAATTAAAAATTGCATAAATGTATTCCCTTATTTTCCAGGTGGGCGCCTGATGCAGAAATTAAAAATGCAGAAATGTATTCCCTTATTTTACAGGTGGGCACCTGAACAGAAATTAAAAATTGCATAAATGTATTCCATTATTTTCCAGGTGGGCGCCTGAACAGAAATTAAAAATGTATTACTTCATGACTAAAGTTTATCTTAGGTGAAAATTCATCAGACTAAGACTTTTATCTTAGGAGAAAGTTTCAACAGACTAAGATTTTGATTCTCATTGGACTATGTCCATTTCAATGTAATCTCGGGAGGATTATCCATCGGACTGAGTTTATGACTCCAGGAGATAATTCTTCAGACTGGTCTATTTTCTGTGTTATCTCAGGAGGAATTTCCATCGAACTGAGATTATGACTCCATGAGATAATTCATCAGACTGGGTCCATTTTCAATTCAGACTTTCTTAAGTCTTTCAATTTCAACAATCTTTCCTTTCTTTTTCGACTTTTTACCTTTCTTTATTTTCCAACTTCTCATATTACCTTTCGAATTATGCCTTTCCTTTTCTTTTCAAATTATGCCTTCATTTCCTTTTCCAACTTCTACTTTCATTTTCAAATTGACTTTTGCTTTTCCTTTGTTTTCAATTTTCATTATCTTTTTATCTTAGGTGAAAAATTCATCAGACCAAGATTTCTATCTTGGGAGAAAGATTCAACAGACTAAGATTTTATCCCTTTATCTTAGGTGAAAAATTCATCGGACTAAAACTTTTGTCTAAGGAGAAAGTTTCAACAGACTAAGATTTCATCTTTCTCCGACACTTGTTTCCTTTACCTTTCAACTTGAGTTGTCCAATCTTCAAAAACAGTTGTATTCACCTTCATGCTCTTCGGATGACTATCCGATTACAAGAAAATAACAGAAAATTTTATTCTTCCCCAGTTTGATGATTCTCTTATAGAATATCTTTTGCCCCTGTTTCAAAGCAAAGAAACATCTGTTAGTTAAAAATGCGGTGGTTGGTTGTGGCCTTGAGCTTTGATGGCGACTGCTTTTCCACTTGAATGCTTGGCCTGTTCACCGACTATCCATTTTCACCCTTTTTTGTTCAAAACCCGCCTTCCTTACGGCATGTATACTGTTCCTTTCTTGACAGATCCCACAATCTTTGATCTCAATTCCTTTGATGACCTCATTTGACAACCTTGGGTGTTTCTTGACTGACTCTTTCCTTTGTCAAAATATACTCCCATATTTCCATTTGTTATACTTTTCCCCGAGTTGGCACTTTGCCGACCTTTGCGTCTCACATGAACCCCAAACATTTTTATCGTTACCCGCTTCATTGCACATGTTGCTCTTTTGGTTTAAATTACAGGCCTTGTCTTTTCTTGACATACAACAATTGTCGTGTTGGCCAAATCCCATCTTGTGCAATTGGAAATCTTGGTGGAAAATTTTGAAATTATTTCTTACTTGTTATGACCCGAAAGACTCAATGGGAGGGAGGGTAAAACAAGGTGTGAAAAATAGAGAGAAAGGAAGAATACAATTCCTAACAAGAAACCTACAGAAGAAAGACCTAACGGATGTGAATACCGACTCTAGCTGTAACGACCCGGCCCGTCGTTACGGGAATTTCCACCCGGCTACCTTGCATTTACATATCTTATACTTTTATATCAGTGTTAGAACCTATCGGGTGAGTTAGGAGTGAATTGAATTGAAAATGAAGTAAATAGCATGTTTGAAGGAAGTTTGAATATGGAAAGTCAACCTAGAGTTGACTATCGAGTTAGAGTGCTCGGAATCAGATTCTGATGATTCGAATAGTTTCGGGGGATCATTTATGACTTAGGAGAGCAATCGGAATTGAATTTGGAGATCCGGTGTAGAAATAGGCTTGAATTGGCTAAGGTTGAATTTTGGCGAAATCCGATCGTTAGGTGAGATTTTGATCCGGGAGCCGGAATGGAATTCCGACAGTTGCAGTAGCTCCGTTAGGTGATTTTGGATATGCCTGCAAATTTTCAGGTCATTCGGATGTCGTTTGGTCGGGTTTTTGATGGAATGTGTAATTCGGAAGTTTTGAAGAAACTTAGGCTTGAATCCGTGTGTAATTGGTGATTTTGATGTTTAGGATGGTGTTTTTATGATTGGAACAAGTTTGAATCATGTTATGGAGTATGTTGGTAGTTTTCGTTGGGGTCCCGGGGGCCTCGGGATGAATTCGGGGGTCCAAACGGACCATTTTTGGGAAAAATGAGAGGGCTGGTTGCTGTCATAAATGCAGCAGGATTTTGCTCTCCGCGATCGCGGGGAGGGGGACGCGATCGCGTAGGGTTGGGGGCTAGGCCATCGCGATCTCTGGAGCACCAGTCGCGATCACGTAGAGTTAACCGGGTGGCCATCGCGATCGCATGAGCATCTACGTGATCGCGTAGAAGAGAAATGGGGTCCAGGGAAAAATTGTGCTACGCGATCGCAGGAAGAAGGACGCGATCGCGTGAAGCCGGATGTTTGAACATCGCGATCGCGTGAGGCGAGTCGCGATAGCGTGAGTCTGGATTTTTGAACATCGTGATCGCGTGAGAAGAGTCGCGATCGTGTGAGGCCGAAATTTTTGAACATAGCGATCGCGTGAGGAGAGTCGCGATCGCGTAGAGCAAATGGGTCTGGCAGTGAATTAAATCACAGAACAAAAGGCTCACGGGTTCATTAACCCAAAACACAATTTTTGAGCCCTAGAGAGAAGAAATCACGGGAAAACGCTGGGAAATCATCGGGTATTCATCGGGGGTAAGTTTCTTGACTCAAAAACATCACTTTATGGTAGAATTAACATCAATCTTCATGAATTGGGTAGAAATTGTGAAGGATTGTGGCCTAGATATTGAAAACGAAAATTTGGGTTTTGAAAGGCCAATCGAGCTCCGATTTTGGTAAATTTTATATGTATGGACTCGTGGCGAGACGAGGGTTCTGGAAATATGAGTTTCGAAATTTTTCGAGATGTGGGCCCGGGGCTCGGGTTTTGCCAATTTCGTGATTTTTGATATATTTGTGCTGATTTGTGCTAGTTTTGACGTGCGTGGATGTCGGTTCGAGGAGCTAAGACGTCGCGGGCATGAGCTTTCGTCGGTTCGAGGTGGGTAATACTTGTAAATGATGTCCTGAGGGTTAGTAAACCCCGGACTTGCACATCTTAGTGCTGTGTCGAGGTGACTTGCACGCCGGATAACGGGCGTAGGGTAGAGCACCATTGGGGATTGTGACTTGGTCCGTCCCGCGTAATAAATAATAACACCTAATTGTTGAAATGAATTGGACTAATTATCATGTTTGGGCTTCGTGCCAATTATTTGAATCCTTCGGGGATTGGTATCACTGTTTTGATAACACTGTGCATATTTTATTCTAAATTTAAGGTTTTAAAATGGTATTTTGCTATTCAGCATTTTTATAAGGTTATGAAAAAACTTGAACAAGGTCTTAATAACATTTTTAGCTGTGAGCTAATATGATATTGTTGCCCGTAGGGCTTTCTTGATTATTTGTTAGATTGATTGGGGCCGAGGGCCATATGTTAGGACATGACATTTTATGTGAGCATATGCATACACATGCATGGATCGGACTGCACGCCGCAGTGGTATACGGATCGGGCTGCGTGCCGCAGCAGGTATGATATTAATATTGTGCTTGGGCTGTAGGAGCCCCTCCGGAGTCTGAACCCCCACAGTGAGCACGGGTACCCAAAAGGATCGGGCTACACGCTGTAGCGGTCATATGCATTGCATGGCTACATACATTGGTTTACGTGTACTACGTGGCATAACATTTTAGCACTCATACTTTACTGGCACATGTGCATTTGTTGCCTTATTGACCAGATCTCCTGGTATAAATTGTTAAGGAGTGTTGAGCCCGAGAGGCTGATTTGAGTGCTGACTTGCACTGCTTGAGATTCTCCCAGGTATTGGTATGTTATAATGAAAGAAAGTAGCTAAAAATTAAGATTTCTAAATAATCTACTCACATATGCTGAAAAGGAATAAAATGATAGTGTTTTGAAGTTTAATGATAGTTCTGTATTGTGTAGCAGGAGATAGTGCATTGCGTGGTTTTCTTCCCTTCAGCATTATTTACTTTTATTACCGCTGAGTTGGAAGTACTCACACCCGACTCCCTCTGCACCTTGTGTGCAGATCCAGGTACATTACAGCAGAGCTGATTCCATTGCGGCTCGGGAGTGCTTTTGGACAATCGAGGTAGCTGCCAGCGTTCGCAGGACCTGATTCTCCAGTTTGTCTATATTTTGTTCTGATCATCCCACACTTGTGCACATTTATATTCACTATTTACACTTGTATATTCCGTAGAGGCTCATGACTCTTGACCCTTCGGTCTATGGGAGTTGGCACGTGTTGGGACTTGGTTCCTTGTTTTTAATATGTATCTATCACTGTTGAATTATTTCCGTATGCTTAAATTGGATAAAGTGAGCTTATGGCTCCGTGATTATTGTTGATTGGTCGGGCTGGCCTAGCAGTGTGTTGGGCGCCATCACGACCGGATTTGGGGTCGTGACAAGTTGGTATCAGAGCCTAGGTTTACTAGGCCTCGTGAGTCTTGAGCCGGTTAGTAGAGTCTTGTGGATCGGTACGGGGACGCCTGTACTTATCCTCGGGAGGCTGCGAACCTTTAGGAAACACTTCACATTTCTTGGAATTCTTATCGTGCGCACTTGATTCAGCTTGAGATATAATTTTGAAATTCCTTCCATACGTCTGTGTACGCATCGAGCGCTCGGTAATATAATTGACTTATGGCTTGCAATTCCCCGATCGAGGGGCGAGATATAATCTCCATGAATTTATGTTGGGCCAGTCGGGAGGACTTGAGGCCGGTTCCTTGTCTATGGCTTGAGCACCAAGGTATTAAATTTTGCGAGTCGGTATTATGAAGTTCATACGATCGGTACTGATCCTTATTATGCAAATGGCAGTTTGATAATGGGAGAGCTATAAGGTATTCAGTTCTTATTGTGATTTGATATGTAGCCCTAGCAATGGGCGTGAGAAATAATTATCATATCTCGTAATTGGAAGGTAAAGTGCCTTATGTGTAGTGGAACGAGTTTAAACTCAGGAAGACTAAAGTGATGTTGATATGTGTTATGATTCGAGCAGGTACAGCGCAGGTTCAAGTATAAATTGTGATAATATGACTCGTATAGTATTGGGATTTAATGTTGTTGAAATACATTGTGATATCTTGTTGAGTTGTGGATGTATTGTTAGAATGGTTTGGTGATTCTCTGGCAGGTGGATAGGCCAATTTACAAAGGAAACTCTGCCGAAATTTTTGGAAAATTTGGGACTTAGAAAGATTTCTGTCACCTAAAGAGAGTGGGCTTATTGGTGGTGCGTGTATATCTGCAAGAATTGCAGAAGAGCTAAGGTCTCTGAAGATTCGAGTCTCTGTCAAGGCTTGTAAATGACTTGAGTTTAATCTCATTATAACATTTCGGCATCACTTGAGTAATAATGATATGTGTGGCTAAAAGTGCTTTGATGTATGGCTCCGAGCCAAGTTGGGGAGGCTGTTGTTGATTAACTGATTGCATTGTTGTGTGCTATGTGGGCATTGTCTTTAAGTATGTTGGGAGAATTCTGACAAGGTTATGGCGCTTCGTAGATGTGAAGAAATACTAGGATGTTTTGAACTACTGTTGGTAGAGAATGTTCGGTGTGTAGAAAGGAAAGATAGCGAATTGTATCTGTAAGTAATCATGTTCTGCGATGTCAAAGTTCTAACAAAACACGAGTGGTTCTACTCAATAGGACAGTTGAATTACAGCTGAATAAGGGTGAATGATGCCCGAGAATGGTTTTGCAGCGTTCAAGATTTTGCTTGTAACAGTCAGGTGCCTTAAGATTTGTGTATGTGGCTAAAGATGGCGGTTTCGTTAGAAGAGATCAAGGCTTGTGTTATATTATGTGAATGATGGGATTCTATGTAACCGTATGGGAAGGTAATGATAATGAATTCAAATCGCAAGAAGTTCTTCGAAATAAAGTATTGTAGGATATGGTCCTTTTGGGAAACACTGAGAGAGTATTAAGTGACCTATGGTCTTAGACCGAGTGGTCTTATGTACGAGTCTCATGTGGTAACATGAGTTGATGTATTATGGTGCTACAGTAAGGGCTAATATTAAATTAAAGATGAATCAGAAAGGAAACTGGGTAAATGGAACAACTTGTTAATAAACCGGAATGGTATGAATAGGAATACGACTAATTCCTGGTATGTGGTTGAAGTAATGAGTCTTGCAGATATTGTGCAGCAAAGCTCTTGAGTGCTGGCAGTTGTGTAACTTGATATGGGTATAAGGACTCAGTCCTGGCAATTTAACTTATGCAATGTAATTGGGAGAAAGGGTTTGTGATATGTTTTGAAAAATGAGTGTATTTCCTGTTGGTATGCAAAGCTTGGAATGTGTAATGAGTTTTCTCTATATGGGATCATGAAAGTCCTTGACGAGTTGAGTGCGTCGATGTTTGCGGCGTAGGAAAGGGATAAGAATTTCCATGTTATCTTAGTATGGTATTGTATATGCGATGGGTTATGGAAAAGTTGATAATGGCATATTCTAGGTTTTGAGATCAGTTCATAATATATGGGAAGTCAATAAAATTATTGAGCAGCGCGGACAGCTGCAGGTGAATTAAGAATCGATCTTTCTGATAATTTAAGAAAATGGTACTGCTATTCTATTAACTTGGCAGGGAATATGATCCAAAAGGACAAGGTAATGTAAACTGATGATATCCAGTGGTATGGTGGTATTCTCTTGTTGGATCGACTATAATAATTGAGTCGTTGATGGCATAGTGAAATTTCTGAATGGCTGTCGTGGTATGAATGGACGCTTGATGTGCGTTATGTATTCGTACGGTGGAGTGTGGAACCAGGTATAGCGATTCATGTGTTACATATGTGTTGGAGACTAGAAGTTCTCGTAATCCGCCTATGCAGTGGTTGTATATCGCGTGTATCGGCACCGTTTTGTGATTATCGAAAATCAGAAGCTCTGGTGGCTCTCTCTTAGCTTGATATGATGAATTTGGGTTATGATACCTTATTTCAGATTGATTGACATAAGACAGGTCGTCTAGACTAATGTGATATGGACTATGTCAGAAAATGGCACAAATTTCGTAGCAGAAAACATCAGAGTATGCTCCAACAGAGTAGTTGTACCCAGGACCAGCGGACGGCTGGTAGGCATTGCTTCGTCAATTGGACCTTAGTGGCGGATGTTAGTGTAGAGGTATACAATACTTCCTCGCTTCTGAGGAAAAGACCGTTTTGAGTATCGCTTGGCGAGTGGCACATCGGTTGTGTCCTTTCAGGATTTGATAGCATGCGTTAATTGTTTCACCGTGGGTGAGGTTGATTGCTTGGTTCAAGACTTAGATCTGTGCGTGGCTAACCGTTTTGAGCTTAGTGGCTTGAGGTGCTTCATGAGTAATAACGTTGGGATAGAATCACGAATCGTAGCAAGGCCACGTGATGTTATGACCTCTCGAGGAGGATTCAGGTACTCTATTTCTATAATGCGAGACGCGATCTCAGTTCTATGTTATGATGGCACAGAGGAATTGAATTGCAGCTCTTTGCTGGAGACAGTTGTCAGGATTTGAGCTGTCACGATTCGAGTGTGTTCGGACGTTTCTATTGGAGCCTATGTTGTGCTCGTCGTGGCTTAGGTCGGTGTTGAGGTGTCAAATCACCAGTGCGGTGTGTTATGATCGAAATGAGCGTTGGAGCCAATTGTGAGTCTGAGTATATGTGATTTCAGCTGGTTAGAAAGGTAATACCGAGATTTGGGTCCGAAACCTATTGTAGTATCGGTTTTATGAGGGAAATAGACTCACGAATGATTAACCTGAGAGATGGGTTTGGTATATCGCGTGCGCCAGCTGCCGTGGGCAGGATATGGAGGCGTTGGAACAAGACTCTATCTAATGAAAAAGGTTTTTCAGTTGGTATTTGGTTATCGTGAGAAATTATTGTGAGTAGAGACTATTGTCTCGAGTGATTGGGTTGTTTGATACATCATATGATCTCACCCGGAGTAGTGAATATGGGTTATTGCAGTGGAATTCGAGTGTATCCTGAGTATAGGCATGGGATTTGCATTTGGCATATGATTTCAGAAAGCGCAATGTGATTTATAGTTCAGATGGTCTGTGAAATTCTGACTATATAGTGTTTTCGGACTTATGTGAGATAGGGTGACGTATGATCGCCCGGATATATGCTTGGTAAGGTCATTCGGCTATTGGGTTGCTTCTAATACAACTCTGAGTCCGCTTGAGGACGAGCGTTTGTTTAAGTTGGGGAGAATGTAACGACCCGGCCCGTCGTTACGGGAATTTCCACCCTGCTACCTTGCATCTACATATCTTATACTTTTATATCAGTGTTAGAACCTATCGGGTGAGTTAGGAGTGAATTGAATTGAAAACGAAGCAAATAGCATGTTTGAAGGAAGTTTGAATATGGGAAGTCAACCTAGAGTTGACTATCGAGTTAGAGTGCTCGGAATCAGATTCTGATGATTCGAATAGTTTCGGGGGATCATTTATGACTTAGGAGAGCAATCGGAATTGAATTTGGAGATCCGGTGTAGAAATAGGCTTGAATTGGCTAAGGTTGAATTTTGGCGAAATCCGATCGTTAGGTGAGATTTTGATCCGGGAGCCGGAATGGAATTCCGACAGTTGCAGTAGCTCCGTTAGGTGATTTTGGATATGCCTGCAAATTTTTAGGTCATTCGGATGTCGTTTGGTCGGGTTTTTGATGGAATGTGTAATTCGGAAGTTTTGAAGAAACTTAGGCTTGAATCCGTGTGTAATTGGTGATTTTGATGTTTAGGATGGTGTTTTTATGATTGGAACAAGTTTGAATCATGTTATGGAGTATGTTGGTAGTTTTCGTTGGGGTCCCGGGGGCCTCGGGATGAATTCGGGGGTCCAAACGGACCATTTTTGGGAAAAATGAGAGGGCTGGTTGCTGTCATAAATGCAGCAGGATTTTGCTCTCCGCGATCGCGGGGAGGGGACGCGATCGCGTAGGGTTGGGGGCTAGGCCATCGCGATCGCTGGAGCACCAGTCCCGATCGCGTAGAGTTAACCGGGTGGCCATCGCGATCGCATGAGCATCTACGCGATCGCGTATAAGAGAAATGGGGTCCACGGAAAAATTGTGCTACGCGATCGCAGGAAGAAGGACGCGATCGCGTGAAGCCGGATGTTTGAACATCGCGATCGCGTGAGGCGAGTCGCGATCGCGTGAGTCTGGATTTTTGAACATCGCGATCGCGTGAGGAGAGTCGCGATCGCGTGAGGCCGAAATTTTTGAACATAGCGATCGCGTGAGGAGAGTCGCGATCGCGTAGAGCAAATGGGTCTCGCAGTGAATTAAATCACAGAACAAAAGGCTCACGGGTTCATTAACCCAAAACACAATTTTTGTGCCCTAGAGAGAAGAAATCACGGGAAAACGCTGGGAAATCATCGGGTATTCATCGGAGGTAAGTTTCTTGACTCAAAAACATCACTTTATGGTAGAATTAACATCAATCTTCATGAATTTGGGTAGAAATTGTGAAGGATTGTGGCCTAGATATTGAAAACGAAAATTTGGGTTTTGAAAGGCCAATCGAGCTCCGATTTTGGTAAATTTTATATGTATGGACTCGTGGCGAGACGAGGGTTCTGGAAATATGAGTTTCGAAATTTTTCGAGATGTGGGCCCGGGGCTCGGGTTTTGCCAATTTCGTGATTTTTGATATATTTGTGCTGATTTGTGCTAGTTTTGACGTGCGTGGATGTCGGTTCGAGGAGCTAAGGCGTCGCGGGCATGAGCTTTCGTCGGTTCGAGGTGGGTAATACTTGTAAATGATGTCCTGAGGGTTAGTAAACCCCGGACTTGCACATCTTAGTGCTGTGTCGAGGTGACTTGCACGCCGGATAACGGGCGTGGGGTAGAGCACCATTGGGGATTGTGACTTGGTCCGTCCCGCGTAATAAATAATAACACCTAATTGTTGAAATGAATTGGACTAATTATCATGTTTGGGCTTCGTGCCAATTATTTGAATCCTTCAGGGATTGGTATCACTGTTTTGATAACACTGTGCATATTTTATTCTAAATTTAAGGTTTTAAAATGGTATTTTGCTATTCAGCATTTTTATAAGGTTATGAAAAAACTTGAACAAGGTCTTAATAACATTTTTAGCTGTGAGCTAATATGATATTGTTGCCCGTAGGGCTTTCTTGATTATTTGTTAGACTGATTGGGGCCGAGGGCCATATGTTAGGGCATGACATCTCATGTGAGCATATGCATACACATGCATGGATCGGACTGCACGCCGCAGTGGTATACGGATCGGGCCGCGCGCCGCAGCAGGTGTGATATTAATATTGTGCTTGGGCTGTAGGAGCCCCTCCGGAGTCTGAACCCCCACAGTGAGCACGGGTACCCAAAAGGATCGGGCTACACGCCGTAGCGGTCATATGCACTGCATGGCATACATACATTGGTTTACGTGTACTACGTGGCATAACATTTTAGCACTCATACTTTACTGGCACATGTGCATTTGTTGCTTTATTGACCAGATCTCCCGGTATAAATTGTTAAGGAGTGCTGAGCCCGAGAGGCTGATTTGAGTGCTGACTTGCACTGCTTGAGATTCTCCCTGGTATTGGTATGTTATAATGAAAGAAAGTAGCTAAAAATTGAGATTTCTAAATAATCTACTCACATATGCTGAAAAGGAATAAAATGATAGTGTTTTGAAGTTTAATGATAGTTCTGTATTGTGTAGCAGGAGATAGTGCATTGCGTGGTTTTCTTCCCTTCAGCATTATTTACTTTTATTACCGCCTGAGTTGGAAGTACTCACACCCGACTCCCTGCACCTTGTGTGCAGATCCAGGTACATTACGGCAGAGCTGATTCCATTGCGGCTCGGGAGTGCTTTTGGACAGTCGAGGTAGCTGCCAGCGTTCGCAGGACCTGATTCTCCAGTTTGTCTATATTTTGTTCTGATCATCCCACACTTGTGCACATTTATATTCACTATTTACACTTGTATATTCCGTAGAGGCTCATGACTCTTGACCCTTCGGTCTATGGGAGTTGGCACGTGTTGGGACTTGGTTCCCTGTTTTTAATATGTATCTATCACTGTTGAATTATTTCCGTATGCTAAAATTGGATAAAGTGAGCTTATGGCTCCGTGATTGTTGTTAATTGGTCAGGCTGGCCTAGCAGTGTGCTGGGCGCCATCACGACCGGATTTGGGGTCGTGACACTAGCGACCTTGACATGCACTTTCAGCCTTCTCTGTATAGCGAATCTGATGTTCAACTCTTATTGCAAGTTCCACCATGAAACCGGTCTTCAACATTTCTTTGATCTGATTCAACTCCTTAGTCGACTTGTAGTGCCCATAGGGTTTTCACCATCAAGTCTCTCTCATTTTGATTTTTCTTTCTCTCAACTCACCGTCGCCTTACGGTGCCCGTGAGGGTTTTCACCGATAAGACTCTCTCATTTTGATTTCTCTGTTCTTGGAGTCCCGTGGTAGTCCTCATCATTTCTCGAATTCTTCATTCTCCTTTGTTCGGAGTGGAGTGCGGCCTCTGATGTGTTTTCACCTTTGCTCGTTTGAGTCGGTATTTATTGAAGATTGATCGGAAGGTCTTCCTTTGGACCGTAATGCAGGCTTTTGGATGGGGTTTAGAAAAAAGGATATAAAAGGCTCAAAATATTTCAATGTGGGTTAAAGATTACAACTTTCAGAATCTTTTTTCTTCCACAACCATAATTCATGCCCCAGTTTCCTTCTTGGGGTTTTTTTTTGGATTTTTTCTTTATTGTGATTGAACCTCAGTGGGGCTGCCTACGTACCTTTACGGGATCAAGTCAAACGTATTTCGGACTACGTTTATATTTATTGTTGCATTTTGACTTTTTCCCGATTTCTTCTCCTTTGCGTTTTTTTTTCTTTTTTTTTTCTTTTCTTCTTTTCTTCTTTCTTTTTCTCTTCTTTTCTCCTTTCTTTTGTTTCTCCATTTGATTTCCCCGCTCAATCCTCAATTTTTGTTGTTGATTCTGAAAGAGGGATATGAAAGAAAATATAATAAGGCTCAAAGGGATAACAATGGATAAAATGTTTGGATAGCCGAATAAAATGCCTTCATCACTCCAATCTTCAAAACCTACCAAGTACAAACTACACAGTTAAACAACTTTGATTGATTCACATATTTGCCTTCTGTATTTGATGATTCTCAGTGCCATTGGGCAACAATCTCGATACCATGAATGGTTCCTTTAATCCTTGGGGTACTTTTGCCTTTGGCTTTAAACCGATGAAGCCTGATGCATTTCCAAGGCATTTCTTTATGTTCGATTTTCCCCAGTATTCACTTGATTCAGACTTCACAGTATTCCAGTATGTTTTTATTTCTTCCGAGTATCATTACATCTTCAACATTGTCTCATTGCTAAATTGACTTTCAATATCAGGCCAAGAGTTATGTGCATGTCATGTTGCTAAAAATCAGTATGAGAAGAATTGTTAAGTGACGAGAAATGATGGGAAACGGAGAGTTGTATTAAACTGATGGGTTGAAACAACAAGATGAACAACAAAATGAACAGACTAGACTAGAATTACAAACCTAGACGGCACTAAACAATTTTATTACTAAACAAAGCAAAGTGGAAAGATAGAAGGGTTTTGACTTTCAAGACAACGTCCGGATTACAACCCTGAAACAACCCGGTCAACAGAGATGACACCAAAATATACCACCAAAACTCCAAGAGGTGGAGCACCTTCCCAATTGCCAAGCATGGCATTTTAGCCACTGAATTCTGCATTAACGTTGTCAAGATCTTCAACTTCGGTTGACAATTTCTCAAGAAGATTCTTATTCCCCACATCACCGGGCATCATTCCCACAAAATGTGCAACGTCATGTGTAGGTAAAGGATTATGTGCAATGTTCTGGATGCCACTTTCTTGAACCGCAATCATTCCTTCCTGAATCATTCTTTCTATTTCCCTTATCAAATCCCGACAACTTTCAACATCGTGCCCCAGAGCATTGGAGTGGTATTTACACCTTTTAGATGACTCAAAGCTTCTCGCACGTCGATCCACCCGATTTGGAGGAATGGGTGCAATCATGTCATGTTGTTTTAACTTCTCGAACAAGTTTGCATAGGACTCTCCTATTGGTGCAAAATTATCTTTCAACTTTTGTTCCCTTCCATAACCCTGCCTCGGATGTGGGTTATAAGGTACTTGAAAATTTTGCAGAGGCTGGTAAAGATTTTGTGATGTTTGGGCTCGCTTTCTTGGGTGTTTTGAGGGTTGAGCAACATATTGGACTGGATCAACAGCGTATGGATGGTTTTGAGGGGGGTAGTAATGCTTAAGGGGGTCATGGAAAACCTGATGAGGTTGCATATACCTTCGAGATGTTCTCATAGGACCTCTTCTCGACCCCGATATCATCATGATTTCACCATCCCTCCCATTCACATCACTAAATTCACTTTGGACATCCTGAGCTGCATTTTTTAGAACTGCTTGACTTATAATTTTGCATGTCTTAAGACCATCTTCCACCATTTCTCCCATTTTGATTATTTCTTCAAAGGATTGACCAACTGCAGATATCATGTTTTGAAAGTAATCCGGCTCTTGCGCCTGAAGGAAAATAGTGGCCAGCTCGTAATCATTCATGGGTGGCTTAGCTCTTGTTGCCTGCTCTCTCCATTTGATAGCATATTCCCTGAAACTTTCAGTTGGTTTCTTTTTCAGTTTAGAAAGGGAAATGCGGTTTGGGGTGACATCGATATTGTATTGAAACTGTTTGATGAAGGCTCGTGCCAAATCATCCCAGACGTGCCAACCGGATGCGTCTTGATCCCAAAACCATTCAGATGCGACTCCCGAGAGGCTTTCCCCAAAATAAGCCATAAGCAATTCTTCATTTCTTCCCACACCTCTCAATTGGTTGCAATACCTTTTCACGTGGACTATGGGGTTTCCACGTCCATCGTACTTTTCAAATTTGGGAATCTTGAAACCATGCGGCAAGTGAGCATCGGGGAATATACATAGATCTCTGAAAGCAACACTCTTTTGACCTGTTATTTCTTGCGTGTTTTTCAGCTGTTGTTCTAATCTTTTCAATCTTTGGGCCATTTCTTCCTGTACCTTCTTTCGGGTAAGCTTCTCGATGTTCCTAGGAACATCAAACGAGTACGATTGGTACTTGGGGAAAGTGGTCTTGCTCTTGATGTATATCAAATTGTGACTCATGAGAAGGTTGTCCCTGGCCATTTAACACAAAATGGACCCCCGGATTCATCCCGATTCCCTCGAGACCCAACGAAAACCACCAATCTACTCCAAAACACGATACGAACTTGTTCCAATCATAAAAACACACCCTTAAACACAGAAATCATCAAATCAAAGTGAATTCAAGCCTAAGTTTCATCTAAAACTTCTGAAACCTACATGATATCAAAAACCCGACCAAACAATGTCCGAATGACCTGAAAATTTGCAGACATATCCAAAATCACCTAACAGAGCTACTGCAACTGTCAGAATTCCGTTCCGACTCATGGATCAAAATCTCGCCTATCGATCGGATTTCCAAAAATTTCAAACTTCGGCATTTCAAGCCTAATTGAGCTACAGACCTCCAAAATACATTCTGAACACGGTCCCAACCCCGAAATCACCTAACGGAGCTAATGGAACCATCAGATTTCCGTTTCGAGGTCATCTTAACAATGTTCCAAATACGGGTCATTTTTCAACTATTTCACCCACTTTAGCGCAGTAGCTGTAATTTTATCATTGTAATTAGTTACTTGCGATGTTATTTACACTGTGTAATTGGTTTTACTAGATTCGGGACACAAGGAGTCGGATACTCGTGGCACGAGAGTCGTTTCTTAGCAGTTTTTTGTACCGGAATTGAGGTAAGTGACTTGTCTAACCTTGCGTGAGGGAACCTTCTCCCCTAGGACATTCTGTGTTGATTTGAAGGAACCCTCGAAATTGGGATTTAATCTTTCTGCCCAGGCAAATTCTTCATCGCGATCGCGTAGGGAGTATCACGATCGCGTAGAGTAATTTGAGAAGGCCAAGAAATTGTTCATCCCGAACGCGATGTTAAGGATGCGAACGTGGAGAGGGACCAGTGCATCACGATCGCGTAGGGATGGATGCGATCGCGATTAAAAATTATCCAGGGTCCTGAGATTGCCTTACGCGAACGCGTGACCAAGAATGCGATCGCGTAGTGAGGAGTTTTAAACCGTCGCGATCGCGTAGGACTTCATGCGATCGCGAAGAAGCAACTAACAAAGCATCGCGATCGCTGGAGCACCATCGCGATCGCGTAGAAAAGTGGCAGAGATAGCAGTTGCGGCAGTTCAGCTGTGTTATTTAACACAAAATGGTCCGTTTTGACCCCCGAATTCATCCAGAGTCCAACGGGACTCCAAGGAAAATCACCAACCTACTCCAAAGTATGATACAAACTTGTTCCAATCATAAAAACACACCCTTAAACAAGGAAATCATCAAATCAAAGCGAATTCAAGCCTAAGTTTCATCTAAAACTTCCGAAACCTACATGTTATCAAAAACCCGACCAAACGATGTTCGAATGACCTGAAACTTTGCAGACATATCCAAAATCACCTAACGGAGCTACTGCAACTGTCGGAATTCTATTTCGACTCCTGGATCAAAATCTCGCCTATCGATCGGATTTCCAAAAATTTTAAACTTCGGCATTTCAAGCCTAATTGAGCTACAGACCTCCAAAATACATTCAGAACGCGCTCCCAACCCCGAAATCACCTAATGGAGCTAATGGAACCATCGGATTTCCGTTCCGATGTCGTCTTAATATTGTTCCGAATACGAGCCATTTTTCAACTATAAAGCTCTTATTTAGGGGCTAAAATTTAGGGACTAAATGTCCCAAAACACTCCAAATTTTAGAACCGAACATCCCGGCAAACTACAATTGCAGAAATGAACTTAGGGAAACATTTAAATTGGGGATCGGGGCGTAAATTTCAATATATATATATATATATATATATATATATATATATATATATATATATATATATATATATATATATATATATATATATATATATATATATATATATATATATATATATATCTTATAATTAAATATAAAAAAAAATAAAAATATATAAAAATATAACTACACATTCAAATTGGGTGGGAGTAGTTTAAAGTTGGAGTTTTTAAATTATTTAAAATAAAAAAGCAAAAACAAATCTATAAAAAAGGGAAAAAAGAGAAGAAAAACTACCCATTCAAATCGGGGAGTAGTTTCAAGTTGTAGTTTTAAAATAAAATTAGATATCTTATAATTAACTATAATAAATAAAACAAAAATATAAAACTACCCATTCAAATTGGGTTGGAGTAGTTTCAAGTTGCAGTTTTTAAATTATTTTAAATTTAAAAAGCAAAAAACAAAAGCTATAAAAATAAAAAGGAAAGAAGAAAAACTACCCATTCAAATCGGGGAGTAGTTTCAAGTTGGAGTTTTAAAATAAAAATAGATATCTTATAATTATGTATAATAAATAAATAAAAAATATAAATATAAAAAAATAACTACACATTCAAATTGGGTTGGAGTAGGTTCAAGTTGCAGTTTTTAAATTATTTTAAAATAAAAAAGCAAAATATTTTTTATAAAAAACGAAAAAAAGAGACTAAAAACTACCCATTTAAATCGGGGAGTCGTTTCAAGTTGGATTTTTAAAATAGTTTAATATAAAAAATAAAATTAAAAATATGATAAACTACTAATTCAATTTGGGGAGTAGTTTTAAGTTGGAGTTTTAAAATTATTTAAAAATAAAAAAAACGAAAAATAAAGAAATAAAAAATACTTCAGTGAAAAATATTTAATAACATAATATACTAATGAAACTTTCTATTAACAATGTAATAATATTAAATATTGGAAGATATAATAATAAGAAAAATACTTAACAAAAATGTTGCGCTGCATATATAAGTCCCATTAATTGAACATAGATTTTATTCACTAAAATTTATATAATATTATTAAGAACAACATAATAAACTTAATAAAAAAAATTCAATAGTGATAAATTATATATCTTCTCATATATTACAAAAAAAATGAATATTAAACATTGTTTAATATAATAAAGAAAAACAAAACAAAAAAGTTATTCACTCACTATATAAGTACATTTGATTTAATAGAGATTTCATTATTGAGTATATCGTACTGACAAACAAGATGACAACTGAATTTTATTAAAGTAATACGATCTAATAGGATCCAACAAGTCTGATCATAATTTAATTTACTTAATATTATTTTAATAATGACCGCGTGTCACGACCCCAACCCCGGTCGTGATGGCGTCCAGCACACTGCTAGGCCAGCCCGACCAATTTTCAACACTCACGTAGCTATGAGCTCACTTTAACCAATTTAGGCATAAACAGAAAATAAATCAAAAGTGATAGAAATACCAAACACGGGATCACGTCCCAAAATAGTAACAACTCCCCAAAGACCGAGGGGTCAAGAGTCAAGAGCCTTTAAAGAGAATAAAAGTGCAATAGTGTCTACAACAATACTCAGTGCGGAAATAGATAACAATACGAAATGAAAAGACAGCTGGAAGGGGAGTCAGGTCCTGCGGACGCGACAGCTACCTAGACTATCCCGCAAAATGCCCTCTGAACAGCTACCGAATCAGGTCTGCTGAGACGTACCTGGATCTGCACACAAGGTGCAGGGAGTAAAGTGAGTACTTCCAGACTTAGTGGTAATGAACAAGGGTAAGACAGCGTAGATAAGAAATCACAATATAGCACTATGTAAAGCTATAATCAAATACCCTACAACAGTCTCAATATCAACTGTAACTGTACCAACAAGTATCAACAAAATAGTAAAACAGCTATCAGATGTAGCTAAATGCAATGCAATGCATGAAATGACTGCTACGGCGTGTAGCTCGATCCATTTGGGTACCCGTGCTCACTGTGAGGGTTCAGACTCCGGAGGGACTCCTACAGCCCAAGCATAATATCATGAATACGCTGCGGCGCACAGCCCAATCCACTACCAGTCAGCTAATATGCAAATGCAGCCTCACAGGCTCAAAAGTAGTTTTGAAAACTCTTTTATCATTTTTCAGTTGAAAACAGTATGTCAAAGTTCCAGAGTTTGGAAAAATCATAATAACAGTAATAGCTCCGGACTAGTAGTAACACCAGCATGACAATATCACAGAAATAATGATAACGATCCTCGCAGGATCCCAATAACTGGCTCACACCCATAAAAGTACACAACCATCTGAGAAGGAGGTTCACCGGCTCAAGAATAGCCAATATCACAATATAATATCAACAGGTCGGACTAAGCTATAGTCCCCAATCACAATCGACCCCGCACTCACAGGAGAATATGTGTCTCGCCGCTATACATCGTCACAAAGTGGTATACCGGGATTTCGAACCTGCTGGTCATCACCCACATCCATTACTCACCTCAATTCGGCTCGACGACTAATCTGGGATGTCCTTACCATGAGAATCAACCTTCGCAGGGGTAGAATCTGATCAAATATAGTGGAAATACATCAAAATAGCAATGGGATGATACCCAGTCAAAACAATTCAATTTACACCAAAAACTACAAAGTTGCCAAAGCCCGACTTTCGGTACGCTTCTCGAAAAATTTAAAAAGTCACATATTCGGAACCCTCGTCTCAACACGAGTCTAAGCATATAAAGTTTACCAAAATCGGACTCCATTTGCCCATTCAAATCAATGATTTTCCATAATTTAGGCCTAGGACTAAAATCCCCCTTTAATCTTCCATTAACAGAGAAATACCAAAATATTCCATGATAAAATACTATAACTAGGCCATAAAACTTACCTCCGACGAATACCCGATGAATTCCCGGCAATCTCCCGTGAGTTTCTCTCTCTAAGACTCAAAAATGGAGGTTTTATGACTAAACCTGCGACTGGTCTGTGTTCTGGAATTTAATTCCCTGCCTGACCATTTAACCCTACGCGTTCGCGTGACCTCCCACGCGTACGCGATGCACAACCCAGCTTACCCTTCACGAACGCGACACTGCACCACGCGTTCAAGATGAACATTTTCCTCAGCCGCCAGATTTTACTCTACGCGAACGCGACCTCAGGGACGTGAACGCGATGCTCAACTTGACCTTGCCTACGCGAACGCGGCCCTTGCCTCGCGAACGCGAAGGCTTAATTTCTGCTGCACTGAAGCTGTAATTTTATGCAAACTTCTAAGTCTCAAAATGCCCGGATGATGGTCCGAATTCACCCCGAGGCCCCCGGGACCCCAACGAAAACCACCAACATACTCCAAAACACGAAACGAACTTGTTCTAATCCTAAAAACACGCCCTCAAACACAGAAAACATTGAATCCAAGCAAATTCAAGCCTAAGTTTTCATCTAAACTTTCGAAACCAACATTCAATAAAAAACCCGACCAAACGACATCCGAATGACCTAAAAATTTGCAGACATATCCAAAATCACATGATGAAGCTACAGAAATTGTCGGAATTCCATTCCGACCCCCGGATCAAAATCTCACCTACCTATCTGATTTCGCCAAAATTCAACCTTAGCTAATTCAAGCCTATTTCTAAATCGGACCTCCAAATTCAATTCTGATCGTTCCCCTAAGTCAGAAATCACCTCCCGGAACTAACCAAATCATCAGATTCCGGTTCCGAGCACTCTAACTAAATAGTCAACTCCATGTTGACTTTCCACATTCAAGCTTCCTTCAAAAAGGCTATTTGTCTCATTTTCAACCTGAATCACTCCTAACTCACCCGATAGACTCTAACACTGATATAAAAGCATGACACATATATATATAAGGTAACGGGGTGGTAATTCCTGTGATGACGGGCCGGGTCATCACATTCTCCCCCACTTAAGCAAACGCTCGTCCTCGAGCGGGTCAAGAAACATTCCTGAAGACTCAAACAAGTGAAGATATCTGCTCCGCATCTCCCGCTCGATCTCCCAAGTGGCTTCCTCCATGGGTTGACCTCTCCACTGAAACTTAACCGATGCAATGTCCTTGGACCTCAATCTTCTCTCCTGACGGCCCAATATAGCTATAGGCTCCACATCATAGGTCAAGTCATCATCAAGCTGAATAGTGCTAAAGTCCAACACATGCGATGGGTCACCAACATACTTCCGGAGCATGGACACGTGAAACGCTGGATGAACTCCTGATAGACTGGGTGGCAAAGCAAGCATATACGCCACCTCTCCAATCCTCCCGAGGATCTCAAAAGGGCCAATAAATCTCGGACTGAGCTTCCCTTTCTTCCCAAATCTCATGACGCCTTTCATCGGCGAAACCTTCAGTAAGACTTTCTCACCCACAGAATAAGACACATCCCGAACCTTCCGATCCGCATAACTCTTCTGGCGCGACTGAGCTGTGTGAAGTCTCTCCTGAATAACCTTCACCCTATCCAAAGCATCCTGGACTAACTCTGTCCCCAACAACCTTGCCTTACCGGGCTCAAACCAACCAACTGGAGATCTACATTGTCTCCCATATAAAGCCTTATACGGCGCCATCTGAATACTAGATTGGTAGCTGTTATTATAGGCAAACTCTGCGAAAGTCAAGTAATCAGCCCATGAAGCACCAAAGTCAATAACGAAAGCTCTCAACATATCCTCCAAGATCCGAATAATACGCTAGGACTGTCCGTCCGTCTGAGGATGGAATGCAGTACTCAACTCAACCTGCGAGCCCAACTCACGCTGAAATGTCCTCCAAAACTGTGAAGTAAACTGAGTACCTCTGTCTGATATAATAGAAACTGGGACTCCATGCAATCTAACAATCTCCCGAATAAATATCTCAGCCAACCGCTCCGAGGAGTACGTAGTACACACAGGAATGAAGTGAGTTGACTTGGTCAGCCTATCCACAATCACCCAAACAGAATCAAACTTCCTCACTGTCCGAGGGAGTCCAGTAACAAAGTCCATAATGATCCTTTCCCACTTCCACTCGGGAATATCAATGCGCTGAAATACGCCACCGGGCCTCTGATGCTCGTACTTAACCTGCTGACAGTTGAGGCACCGTGCTACATGTCTAACAATGTCCATCTTCATCTTTCTCCACCAATAATGCTGCTTCAAATCTTGGTACATCTTCGCGGCTCCTGGATGGATAGAATACTGCGAGCTATGGGCCTCCTCCAGAATCAACTCACGAAGGCCATCAACATTGGGCACACATATCCGGCCTTGCATCCTCAATATGCCGTCACTATCAATGGTGACATCTCTAGCATCATAATGCTAAACTCTGTCCCTAAGGACAACCAAGTGTGGATCATCATACTGGCGCTCACGAATACGATCATATAGAGAAGACCGACATACAACACAAGCCAACACCCTACTGGGCTCTGAAATATCTAACCTCACTAGCCGATTGGCTAGTGCCCGAACATCATAACCAAATTATCTCTCCTCAGCTGGAATATATGCCAAGCTCCCCATACTGACCGACTTCCGGCTCAAAGCATCGGCCACCACATTGGCCTTCCCCGGATGATATAGAATAGTAATGTCATAATCCTTGAGCAACTCAAGCCATCTCCACTGTCTCAAATTAAGATCCTTCTATTTGAACAAGTGCTGGAGACTACGATGATCGGTATACACCTCATAGGACACACCGTACAAATAGTGCCTCCAAATCTTCAAGGCATGAACTATGGCAGCTAGCTCCAAATCATGAACAGGGTAGTTCTTCTCATGTGGCTTTAACTGCCGAGAAGCATAAGCAATAACTCTACCCTCCTGCATCAATACACAACCTATCCCCACTCTCGAGGCATCACAATATACAGTATATGAACCTGAAGCTGATGGCAACACTAATACTGGAGCTGTGGTCAAAGCTATCTTGAGCTTCTGAAAGCTCTCCTCGCACTTATCCGACCATACGAATGGTGCACCCTTCTGGGTCAACTTAGTCAAAGAAGAACCAATGGATGAAAATCCCTGAATAAACCGGCAATATTATCCTGCCAAGCCAAGAAAGCTCCTGATCTCTGTAGCTGAGGACGGTCTAGGCCAACTTTGCACCGCCTCTATCTTCTTCGGATCAACCTAAATACCATCACAAGACACCACATGACCCAGAAATGCTACTGACTCGAACCAAAACTCGCACTTGGAGAATTTAGCATACAGCTTCTCCTCCCCCAATCTCTGCAACACAATGCTCAAATGCCGAGCATGCTCCTCCTGACTACGGGAGTAGACTAGAATGTCATAAATGAACACAATCACAAATGAATCCAAATAGGGTTCATCAGATGCATGAATGATGCTGGGGCGTTGGTCAGCCCAGAAGACAACACAAGGAACTCATAATGGCCATATCTAGTCCTGAATGCAGTCTTCATAATATCAGAGTCCCTGATCTTCAGCTGATGATAGCCTTAACGAAGATCAATCTTAGAAAACTCTCTCGCACCCTGTAACTGATCAAACAAATCATCAATGCGCGGTATAGGGTACTTGTTCTTCACTGTTACCTTGTTCACTTGTCTATAATCAATACACATCTGCATGGGACCATCTTTCTTCTTAACAAATAGTGCACCCCACGGGGACACCCTAGGGCGAATGAATCCCTTATCCAGAAGCTCTTGAAGCTGTTCTTTCAATTCCTTCAACCCAGCTAGTGCCATCCGATAAGGAGGAATGGAAATGGGCTGAGTGCCCGGCACCAAGTCAATGCCAAAATCAATATTCTTGTCCGGTGGCATGCCTGGCAGGTCTGAGGGGAACACATCTGGGAAGTCCCTCACAATAGGTACAGAATCAATGTTAGGAGGCTCAGCTCCCACATCCCTCACAAATGCTAGATATGACAAACATCCATTTCCAACCATTCTCTAAGCCTTTAAGAACGAAATGACACGGCTAGGGATGAAATCAGTCGAACCCCACCACTCAATCCGAGAAATTCTAGGAATAGACAACGTAATTGTCTTAGCATGACAATCCAATATTGCATGGTACGGAGACAACCAGTCCATACCCAGTATCACATCAAAGTCCACCATCCCTAACAATAACAAATCTGCCTGGGTCTCCAGACCCGCAATAGAGATAACACAGGATCTATAGACATGATCCAAAACAATCGTATCACCCACGGGGGTGGATACATGAACAGGTAAATCAAAACTACCACGGGTCGCACCCAAGTGATGTGCAAAATAAGAAGACACATATGAATATGTGGACTCGGGATCAAATAGAACAGAGGCAACTCTATGAGTGACAGAAAAGATACCTGTAATCACTACATCGGAGGCAAGTGCATCACGCCTGTGAGGAAGTGCATAGAATCGTGCCTGGCCTCCACTGGATCGCTCCTCGCCTCTAGGGTGACTACGAGAAGACTGACCTCCACCTCTACTAGTCTGAGATGGTGCTGAAGAGGAGGGCTGATCCCTCTGCTGAGCCCTGTCCCTACGAAGTCAAGGGCACTACCTCCTCATGTGGCCAAACTCACCACACTCAAAACAGCTACCTGGTACTGGAGAAGGGGACTGAAGGGAACCCCTCGCCGCAGAAGAACCCTGGGCTGAAGAAGTAGGTGCTGCACTCTGGGTTGGGAGGGCACTAAGTGAAGACTGACCCTGCTGGAATCCCTGGAGACCACGACCAGAAGGAGCTCTGCTCTGCTCAGGATGGCCTGAATGAGAAGGTCCAGATGAGCGACCTCTGCCCTGCTGAAAATGCCCTCTAGATGGAGCACCACTGAAGCTACCAGAACCACGAGGCCTCTTGGCCTCCCGCTCCTCCCTCTCTCAAAGATGATCCGCCTCAATGGAGCGTGCCATATCCACAACCTGCTCAAAAGATGACGATAAAACTCTTTCTCTGGTCATAAGAATGCGAATGGAGTAGTTGAGGCCATCAATGAACCTCCTAATCCTCTCCCTATCAGTAGGGATCATCCATGTGGCATGCCTAGCCAACCGTGTAAATCTCAGCTCATACTGGTCATTAACATGTCGCCCTGAACCAACCACTCAAACTAGCAACAAAGCTCCTCATGACAGGACTGAGGTACATACTTCTCTAGGAAGAGAGTAGAAAACTGCTGTCAGGCGAGAGGTGCTGCTCCCGCAGGCCTACGCCTCTCAAACGCCTCCCACCAGTCGAATGCTGGACCAGTAAAGTGAAAAGTAGTAAATTAAACTCCGCTGGACTCAAGAATACCAGCTGTACGTAGCATCCTCTGGCAGTTATCTAAGAAACCCTGGGCATCCTCGCCCTCAGTACCATTAAAATGAGGTGGCTAGAGTCTACCAAACCTCTCTAGATGACGATGCTCGTCGTCAGGCATAACCTGAACCATATGCTCTGGAGCTGGTGCAGCTGGAGGAATAACTGGTGCAACCACCTGAGCGAGGACCGCCTCCGGCGTCTGAAGTCCCTGAACCACCTGCTCAGGTATGCGAGCTGCAGGGGTATGCTGACCACCCCCTGTCTGGGATGTCGCTACAGTAGCGGTAGCTGATACTACCTGAGCCAATCCAGAACACACCGATAATATCTGGGCCAGAGTCTCCTAAAGACCAGGAATAGCAATAGATACCGTCTGGGCCTAAACTGGGGATGCTGGAGCATCAGCCACTAGGGCTGCTCCTGAATAGGTACAACGGGCGGGTCATCTAGCGCTGCCTCAGCTACCCTACCTCTACCTCTACCTCTACCACGACCGCGCCCATGACCTCTAGCAGGTGGCAATGGAGGTCGTTCACCTCATCCTGATGCTCGAGTTCTCGCCATCTGCGAGAGAATAGAATATAGAAGTTCAATTCTCAAAACAACAAGATCGCACGATAGAGTTCAAGAAACGTGAAGTATTTCCTAAAGGTTCGCAGCCTCCCGAGGATAAGTACAAGCGTCCCCGCACCGATCCACAAGACTCTACTAACCGGCTCAGGACTCATGAGGCCTATAAACCTAGGCTCTTATATCAACTTGTCACGACCCCAAACCCGGTCGTGATGGCGCCCAGCACACTGCTAGGCCAGCCCGACCAATTATCAACACTCACGGAGCTATGAGCTCACTTTTACCAATTTAGGCATAAATAGAAAATAAGTCAACAGTGATAGAAATACCAAACACGGGATCACGTCCCAAAATAGTAACAACTCCCCAAAGACCGAGGGGTCAAGAGTCAAGAGCCTCTAAAGATAATAAAAGTGCAATAGTGTCTATAACAATACTCAGTGCGGAAATAGATAACAATACAAAATGAAAAGACAGCTGGAAGGGGAGTCAGGTCCTGCGGACGCGGCAACTACCTAGACTATCGTGCAAAATGCCCTCTGAACAGCTACCGAATCAGGTCTGCTGAGACGTACCGGGATCTGTGCACAAGGTGCAGGGAGTAAAGTGAGTACTTCCAGACTTAGTGGTAATGAACAGGGGTAAGACAACGTAGATAAGAAATCACAATATAGAACTATGTAAAGATATAATCAAATACCCTGCAACAGACTCAATATCAACAGTAAATGTACCAACAAGTATCAATAAAACAGTATAACAGCTATCAGATATAGCTAAATGCAATGCAATGCATGAAATGACCGCTACAGCGCGTAGCCCGATCCAATTTGGGTACCTGTGCTCACTGTAGGGGTTCAGACTCCGGAGGGGCTCCTACAGCCCAAGCACAATATCATGAATACGTTGTTGCGCGCAGCCCAATCCACTACCACTCAGCTAATATGCAAATGCAGCCTCACAGGCTCAAAAGTAGTTTTGAAAACTCTTTTATCATTTTTCAGTTGAAAACAGTATGTCAAAGTTCCAGAGTTTGGAAAAATCATAATAACAGTAATAGCTCCAGACTGGTAGTAACACTAGCATGACAATATCACAGAAACAACGATAACGATCCTTGCAGGATCCCAATAACTAGCTCACAACCCATAAAAGTACACAACCATCCGAGAAGGAGGTTCACCAGCTCAAGAATAGTTAATATCACAATATAATATCAACAGGTCAGACTAAGCCATAGTCCCCAATCACAATCGACCCCGCACTCATAGGAGAGTACGTGTCTCGTCGCTATACAGCGTCACAAAGTGGTATACCGGGGTTTCGAACCCGCTGGTCATCACCCACATCCCTTACTCACCTCAATTCGGCTCGACGACAAATCTGTGATGCCCTTGCCACGAGAATCAACCTCCGCAGGCGTAGAATCTGATCAAATATAGTGGAAATACATCAAAATAGGCCAATGGGATGATACCCAGTCAAAACAATTCAATTTACCCCAAAAACTACAAAGTTGCCAAAGCCCGACTTTCGGTACGCTTCTCGAAAAATTACAAAAGTGACATATTCGGAACCCTCGTCTCAACACGAGTCTAAGCATATAAAATTTACCAAAATCGGACTCCATTTGCCCATTCAAATCAATGATTTTCCATAATTTAGGCCTAGGGCTAAAATCCCCCTTTAATCCTTCATTAACAGAGAAATACCCAAAGATTCCATGATAACATACTGTAACTAGGCCATAAAACTTACCTCCGACGAATACCCGATGAATTCCCAGCAATCTCCCGTGAGTTTCTCTCTCTAAGACTCAAAAATGGAGGTTTTATGACTAAACCCGTGACTAGTCTGTGTTCTGGAATTTAATTCCCTGCCTGACCATTTAACCCTACGCGTTCGCGTGACCTCCCACGCGTCCACGATGCACAACCCAGCTTACCCTTCGCGAACGCGACACTACACCACGCGTTCGCGATGAACATTTTCCTCAGCCGCCAGATTTTACTATACACGAACGCGAACGATGTGAGCACGTGATTTTTGCCCTAAGCAATAAAATTCTAAAATTAAAATAAAATATATTTTTGTTTGCAATTATATGTCTGCATGAAATAAGATGCATTTGTGTGTGTGAACAATTAGAAATGAAAATTAGAAAATAAAAAAAAAAATAGGTTATGTATAAGTATCACAACTAAAGGAATTTAAAGAAAATTAACAAAAATACAATAATACCGAAAATTAGAAAAAAATAGCAGAAAAATGTCAAAAAATATCAGAAAAATTGGGAAAATAGGAAATAAAAAAGAATTTGAATAATTGTAAAGAATATAAAAAGAGAAAAATGAAATACAAAAGAAAATACCATAAAAATAATTAAATACAAGGAAAATACAGAAAAATACAGAATTGGGCCAAATATTTAGGCCTATGATTTCTGCAATATTGCACAAAACTAAGGGTATAATAGACCCAAATAAAAGGCAACTCAGTAATTAACCTTAGCAAGTGGGGGTATGCTAGTAAAATACCCCAAAAAGAATCAAATAGAACCTTCCAGCACATGTTGGAAGGAAAAATCAAATCTAAAAATGGTATCAAAGTGTAACAATTGAAAGAATTCAAGGAAGGAAATCATAAATAACTTTTCAAATTTCCCCCCAAAATTTTCATTAACTTTACCTATAAATAGACACCATTAGAGCTTGATTAGGGGCTCAATTTTTGAACTAAAAATTCAGTGATATACTCATATAGATACATATAGCAATTCTGCCTGGGTTTAGTCGAAGCTTATTCCTGAAGCTGTAGGAAATCTCTTGCTGTGTTTTTACTGGTTTTCTACTGCCTTCTGTTGGATATTTGCTTTGATGTTCTCTGGGGATTCAATTTGAGTGCTGAAACTCACTCGTGTTGCTGTGAATTCAATCTCTCTTACTGCTGTTGCATTGCTTGTTGTGGTCTACTTGCTATTTCCTGCCTTATCTCCCCTTAGACTCATTGGTTTTTGCTACTGAATCAGGTACACAGCCTCTATTCGAGCAATGTAACTGAAGTTGACTTGAAGAAAGGAAAAGCATAATTTGAATTTGAAAGCTTATTCTCTCATCTGTTTTCTTATTTTTTTTTTATATATATATATAAGTAGTTAATCTGTAATTCTGATAGGAAATGATTGTATAATTGATACATGAGGCACGAACTGGTGCTGGAAAACAATGTAATAGAGTAGTATGTAGATTAGAGTAGTAATAGTAATCATAATCACCTAGTTAATTAAAATAGGTTAATAATTAAATCTGGTACAAAAGTAAATTTGCAAACGAATAGATAATTAACAATACTAGCATGAAGTAGCTAGCTTAGTCGGAACTAATTAGACTAATCTGAACAGTATTATTAATAGATGAAACAATTGCGGTTAAAATAAAGTCACATCTCACATGTTAATATAGTTTTATATTGAATCGTTCAGTTAATTCTTCACTTTGCAAAGTAATTAGGAATAGCATGTTATCAATAATACGGATTAGCTTTAGATACTAAGTAACCGGAATCAGTAGTTTTGAAGTGGCAATCGAGTATAAAAACAAAAACAGTCTGTTAGTTAAACGTAATTCACACTAGACGTTCAAAGTTTGAGATTATTTGTGTAACACTGTATTTCATTTCCTTTTATTGAATAAAATAGCTTAAATTCTGTTACATTCTCAATACTAATCTTCTGTGTAAATAATGACTCTTGTTTTATGTTCTTCTTTTCTAATTACATATGATTTGGGCCTAATAAGCTGCGAAGGCCCAGACCTATGCAAAAACAATATTGGGCTTTCTGTTGAACATGTTTTGGCGAGTTTCTGAGTTTTCAATACCCATGAATGTAAATTAATACATTAAATACAAGCCCAAAGTCCAGGCCAGTGTAAATAGAAATAAGGGCCCGGACTTAAGTTTTGAAAATCAATGAATTAGGAGAAAAACCAAAAATAGAAACACATAGTATATACATATTAGGATTGTACTGTAAAATCAAAACGGGACGAGCCTCGCATTGAAAACAAAGTAGCGGGGCCCCCAAATGAATAAGTAAATTATATATATGCAAGACTCGGGAAGGTTGCTAGATAATTTCACAACCTTTCCAAAATATAAAAAAGCCGGTAGACGATTTAGGCACGACTTAAAATATACTTTCCCTAATACGAGTGCACATTTGATGTGACTCAAATCATAAATCCCGGCGAAGCCGAAACGTGTTAAAGGTCACAGGCGTACTGGTTGCGGTGTGACTCGAAATACGTTTTTGCGACGTCGTAATTCGTAAAAAATATTAAAGTTGAAAAACGTACATATTGTTAAAAGGCATGTAATAAGTCATATAAATCCGAAAATAACAGTAGAGCGACCGTGCTAAAACCACGAAATTCGGAAGTGCCTAACACCTTCTCCCGGGTTAACAGAATTCCTTATCCGAATTTCTCGTTGCGCAGACTGATAAAAACAGAGTCAATTTCCTCGGATTTGGGATTAACCGGTGACTTGGGACACCATAATTTTCCCAAGTGGAGACTCTGAAATTATAAATAAAATTCCGAATCGATTGTCCTTTATTTGGAAAAACTCCTTCCTCGTTGTTATTATATCCTTCCCGGGGTATTCATAATATCGAGGTATACCTTATTCTCTTGATCGAGAATTAAACCAAAAAGGTAGTAAAAAGGGAGGTGTGACAGCTCTGGCAACTCTGCTGGGGATAAGTAACCCAGAACTGCGGTTTAGGGTTTAAGAATTCAAGCTCGTTTAGAATTGCCGTTCTCGGTATTATTTGACTTTGTTACATGCTTTGACCAACATGCTACGTGTTTTATCGCTTTGATATTATGTGGATTGTATATATAAACTGTGCCGAAAACCCTTCTCTTCTTCACCTCCGAGGATGTGCTTACCGGTTGAGACTCCCCTTTCTGTTAAGTTATACCCAAAATAAGAAATAGAGGCCCGATAAGTTACAAAGCCGAATGACCCCACGGGTCACCGATACGTAGCCCCCTCCTCGATCCGAGTTGTCCACTCGGGTGCACGGTCTAGCACTCTATGAAACTATAAGATATTGAACATAGGTCTAGGACGATTATTTGCATCATAACTGACTTAGGGGACTCAACACAGGGGTTGGGTCCGTCTAGGACAGGTAACCCGGTAACTAAGGACCGAGCATATTATATGTTGCATTTTAATTGTCTTGGATCATTATGCAGACCGACAAATTCCCGAGAAAACAAAAAAAAGAATATTCTGAAAACCAAAAAGAGAGAGATATTGAAATATTAGCAAAAATTTGTTAGAAATTTGAAAAGAAAATCTGAAAAATAGGATAAAACATTATTGTTGAAATAATTGGTGAAATAATTTGACCGAACTACGCAGGTTTGATTCTCGCCGTTAAATGGGATACGTAGGCAACCCTTGAACGGGTCCAACCACCCTTTTAGAAAATGACCAAAAAATATTTTAGTTTCAAATAATCGAGGTGATTGCTATTTTTGGAAACAGCCGAATGTTCCGAAAGGACGCCGGAAGGCTGTTTTGGCAAAAATGGCCACTTCGAAAGTCATGTCTTATCTTTTTAAAATAAAACCTGAAAATGATAATTGGCTTTGAAAAAAATATCTTTTCCTTTTTTCTGAATAAAATCGCCTTTAATAAATGTGCAGGATGAGCACGATACAGAATAAACCCGTCACTTTAATGAACAAAATCCCTTTGGAGCTAAGATTGTGGTGGAACGACATGAGACAGGAAGGACAAGATTGGGTCAAATGTTATTTGAAGGACCTTACGGGATTAATGGACATAATTCCCCGAGGCGACATAATTCGAGCACTTGTCACATGCTGGGATCCTGCACATAACGTCCTACATTTCTCGGACTTTGAACTCACTCCTACTCTTAAGGAAGTTGCTTACTATATAAGGAAAAATGAGGTCCCCCGAAAAGAGAAATACCCGGTGGCTCCAAGAGCGATAACGGTGCACTGGTTTCTCGACTCTTTGAAGATTGCTCGGAACGTCCACAACAAGGATTTGGCTAATGGGTTTTGCTCCTTAAACTTCATCTACAGTAGATATAGACATATCGGGGGTTTCAATGACCCTACGAACAAACTCTGTAGTAAGTCAAACCGAGCCAAATGGGAGGAACATCGACGATTCGCCTTTCTGGTGGCGTTTCTCGGGCTAATCATATTTCAAGAAAGGATAGGCATATTGATACAAGAGTCGCCGGGGTGGCCAGCACTTTGCTCGTACAAGATAATAGTACTTTAGCCCCAATGATCATAGCCGATATCTACTGTTCCCTTACAACATGTAAAGCAGGGCACGACTTCTTTGAGGGATGTAACTTGATTCTGCGAATTTGGTTGATAGAACATCTATGTCATCATCCTTCGTTCTCAAGTTATGGGCCGTCTGAAAGAACGTGCCTTGAAGAATTCTATACGAGAACAAAAGAAGTTAAGCTGCTGGAGGGAGCTAAAGGTTGGATTTCGTACTTACGATCATTGACCGATAGCCAAATCGATTGGGCATACGGATGGTTGCCCCTCGATGAGGTGATATACATGCCAACAGAAGGGTCACATTTCTTTATCATGGGCCTAAAAAGCATCCAGCCTTATGCACCGTACAGGGTTCTACGATAACTTGGAAGATATCAAGTTATACTGAAAGATGGGGACCTCAATTTGCAAGCAATAGAGATTAGTCCGGATGGGCAATTCCCGGAAGCAAAGATCCGACAGATTTGGAATGAGTGTCAAAGTTTGAAGGTAGATACTTGTGTGGAAAACAGAGCTCAGGGAGAAGTATTGCCAGGGTACGCCGCATGGTATCGTTGAGGTATTGAGCATGATAGACCATTGAAAAGGCCTCATATTCAAGATTTGGCCGAGCAGTCTAAGGAATATGGAAATTGGGTGGCCAAAAAAAATGAGTATAGAGCCAAGATCAGCTTGCTAGAGAAACAGTTTCGAGATCTCCAATTCGAGAGTGGTTTACAGGCAGCATCTGACGAAGGAGAAAAGAAGCAGCTGAGAATAGAGAATGGAATCTTAAAGGCTCAAGTTGCAAAAATGAAAATTGCATCCGAGACCCCAGTTCGCTTAGCCCGAGACGAAAAATTGATTGAAAATCTTCGGCGCAAAGTGAATGACTACAGCTTCGATCTTGATAAAGCAGAAAAGGAGTTAGTCAGGGTTCGGAAACAACTGGCCAGAGATGCCGAGGAAAGAGCTAGAATGGTTCAGCAACTACAAGATAAACATGAAGTTGAGGTAGCTCGATTGAGAAAGAAAGTCATTACAGCCGCACTCAAAAGTAACAAGATAATCAAAGAGTTTGAAGACGATAGAGAGCATTGTTACACGGCTATGGCTCGATTAGAATTAGAGTTACAACAACTACAGAAAGAGAACTAACAAACCTTAGACGCTCGCGCCAAACAGATCAGCAGGCTGCTTCAAGAAAAAAGGGTCATCCGAGAAAGAATCGTCCATATTGCTCAGTACATCACCAGAAAATGCCAATTGTGTGAAGATATGTCCCAGGCAACATTTGCATCAGCCGTAAAGTTCTTTGTAAAGCAAGTCATGTCTGACCTAGATAAACTCCAAAGTGGATGGGCATATAGGCCCGCGGCAAGACCGAACGACGTCTCGCGGGCATTAGGAGCATTAATGTACTCATAGGGCATGCATTTTGTATCTGTATTCCTTTTTGCATTAGTATCACAATATCATTTTGAAATCAATATTTTTGAGTATCAATCAAAAGTTCAAAAGAAGTTGTTGCTAATCTTTTTCCGCTTTATACCAATTGTCTGGGCGATAGGCATATATCTAGGAACGAAAAAGCAAAAAATTGAAAAAATGAATGAAAAATTGAAAATGGAAAAATAGAAAGAAGAAAAAAGAAAAAAAATGAAAAAAAGAAAAGAAAAAAAGAAAGAAAAAAAAAGATGAATGAAAAAAGAAAAAGAAAAAAAAGAGAATGAGAAAAAGAGAGGGAAAGAAAAGACGATTGTTGATCTAAAATGGAATAAATGCCGGAATGATGCATAATGATCAAGGGAAAAAGTTGTGATTTTTAATCATTACATTTTACCCCTTTATGAACTAACTATTAACAAGTGTTGTTGTTGATGAGAATCAGATTTCAGCTGGCAACTGGCATTCTGGCACATCATCATTACAACACATGATCAAAAGCTATGTCTAAGGCTGTGACTCAGGAGATTGAACCTACTATCATGGACCCAGTACAAGAAGAAGAGGTTGTGGATGTTGCGGGAATTAAAGAGGAGATGTATAAGCTAAAGCAGCAAATGTCGGAAATGTACCAAGCCTGGTCCAGGGGTCAACCTTTACCCACGTATCCAGCCAATCCAGCATATGTCCCTCCCGCAAACCCTAATCCTGAACCACCTACCATGAACTCATCCTCCACGTACCCAAATTACCAACACTACTATGCCACAACTTCACACGCACCACCACCACTATCCAAATAAATTCCACCTCAACCACCACAGGTCGCCCCGGTATATGTGGCACCACCACCTATTGCTCTGCATAAATCGTCAAGTGAACCAGTGTTCCACGTGCAAGACGCACATTACTATCCGCCGGAGCCGACATTTAGGCAGCATGACTCCTATACCCTACTTATGGAGATGACGGAAGAAAAGCCCGTCAAGAACTTGGAGCAGGAAGAAATGGCACAGAAGATGAGATGTTTAGAACAATCTTTCCGTAACATACAAGGGCTAGGAGGCCAAGTGAGCGTCGCATATAAAGATTTGTGTTTGTTTCCAGAAGTGCAGCTCCCGGTTGGATTCAAGCTACCTAAGTTCGACATGTACGATGGACACGGGGATCCAGTAGCCCATCTCAGGGGTTATTGTAGCAAGATGCATGGTGCAGGGGGAAGAGATGAACTATTGATGGCGTATTTTAGCCAGAGTCTGAGCGGTTCTGCGTTGGAGTGGTATACACGTCATGATCACACCAGATGGTTCATCTAGGATGATCTAGCTCAGTCATTTGCTAACCACTTCCAATACAATTTGGAAATAATTCCATACAGGTTGTCGTTAATAAAGATGGAAAAGAAGCCCAGGGAAAGTTTCCGGGAGTACGGCTTTAGATGGAGAGAACAAGCGGCGCGAGTAGATCCTCCTATGAAGGAGATAGAAATGGTGGATTATTTTCTACAGGCCTTAGAGCCTACTTACTATGGTCATCTGGTATCAGCTATTGGTAAAACTTTTAATGAAGTGGTAAAAATGGGGAGTTTCGTAGAGGAAGGGTTGAAAACCAACAAAATCACGAGCATTTCGGCTATCAAGGTCACGAATAAGGCGATACAAACCAGAAATGGAGGATCTATTGGCAAAAAAGAGGAAGGAAGAGGTTGCAGTTGTTGAAAGTATACCATGGTATCGGGGCCAAAATACATACCATCACCCACCTCTCCCATACCAATCATACCCACCAGCACCCTACAACCTACCTCCACCATATTATCCACCCACTACCCCACATTACTCTGTCCCACATGCTCAACCTTACCCACCGCCTCCACACGTATGGTGAGCCCAAACTCCACAAAATGTCTACCACACATAAAACACCTACCCACCTTCCAGAACCTATAAGAATCCAAATAGACCCAACTTCCGTCCAGATCCGAAGGTGAGAAACATAGCCCAAACAAAGAAAACATTCACTCCACTGGGGGAGTCTTACACCAGTCTCTATCATCGCCTGAAGGAGTTGGGGATGCTAAGCCCAATTGAGCCAAAACATCCAAACCCACCACCCAGAAATATTGACCAGTCAGTCAGATGTGAATATTGCTATGGGGCGCCGGGGCACGATACTTAAAAGTGTTGGCACTTGAAATCTGCTATACAGGAGCTCATTGACACTAGGAGGATAGAGGTACAGGCTCCAGAGACTCCTAATATTACTCAGAATCCATTACCAGCTCATCATGAGATGCACAAGATAGAGTTAGAGCAAGGAGAGAACAGCAAAAAACCGTCTCAATCGGTGATGATGATAAAATCCAATAGCAAAGTGGAGAAAGAAGTTGAGAAAGAGAAAGCGACAGCCGAGTTACCAGTGAAAAAGCTGCCGGTGGTTGAAACTATGAAAATTGTGGTGCCAGGAGCTAAACCGTTGTTGACAGTAAAAGGAGCATACGTAGAACCTGTAGTCATTAAACCGGTAGTGCAAATGCCAGTGGTAGATACTAAAGCCATACCTTGGAACTATAACAAAGTCACGGTGATTTACAGGGGAAAGGAGGTTACAAGAGAGGTCAATGAAACACATGGCCTAACTCGTTCCGGTCGATGCTTTGCCCCGGAAGAGTTAAGGAAAACGAAGGTGGTGAAGGAGAATCATGTGAAGAAACCAGTTTCTGAAGAAGAAGCAAAAGAGTTTTTGAAAAAGATAAAAGGTCAAGACTATTCGATAGTAGAGCAGCTGAGAAAGACACCTGCACAAATTTTATTGCTTTCATTGTTAATCCATTCAGAAGAGCACAGGAAGGCGTTGTTGAAAATTCTGAACGAAGGACATGTCCCTGAGAAAATCTCAGTTTGCCATCTTGAAAATATCACCAACAAATTTTTTGAGACGAACAAGATAACATTCTTGGATAATGAATTGCCAATTGAAGGGACGGAGCACAACAAAGCACTTTATCTCACCGCCAAAAGTGAAGAATCTGTGGTTACTCGGGTCCTAATAGATAACTGGTCAAGTGCAAATATTTGTCCACTCTCAACTCTGGGAAAACTGAAGATTAGTCCTGATAGAATCCATCGAAACAGTGTGAGTGTATGGGGGTTTGACGGAGGAAGCAAAAATACTTTGGGAGACATTGTGCTGGAAGTCACCATTGGACCAGTGGACTTTACCATGGAATTCTAGGTGTTGGATGTCACTGTTTCTTATAATCTATTACTGGGACAACCATGGATCCATGCGGCCAAAGCTGTACCATCTTCCCTGCACCAAATGGTAAAATTCGAATGGGAATTGCATGAAATTACAGTGCATGGAGATGAAGATACTTGTAACACCATAATGCCTTTTGAAGAAATCGAAGGGGACAAGGGCCCATGGGTGTATCAGGTGACAGATGCTGTGGTAGTTAACAAGATATCCGAAGGGGAGAGAATGCCAATTCTTGCAGTGGCACCTACATCAGTAATGGTGGCTAAATAAATGATCAGAAATGGGTTCGCACCGGGAAAAGGTTTGGGAATAGCCTTACAGGGGATAACACATCATGTCCACTTGCCGGGAAATAATGATACCTTTGGCCTGGGCTTTAAACCTATTTATATCGACATCCAAAGAGCCAAAAGAATGAAGAAGAAAAGTTGGACCCTCCCGAAACCAATTCCAAAATTATCCGACACCTTCACTAGGTCTGGTACACAAAGACATTTGACAACTGCTGTGTCGAGATATTCTGAAATAAGGCCGGATGTGGAGCTTCTCGCAAGGTTTGAAATGCTGTTCGGGGATGTAAACATGTTGGAGATGGGTGAGGGGACAAGTAAGATGGATATCTAGTTCGTGGGACCCAGCGCTGCACTTAATAATTGGGAAGCTACTCCTCTTCCGATCAGGAGGGAGTTGTGGTAGTTAGCTTTCAAAAATATTTCATCTTTCCCAAAGTTGTTTTATTTCGTAATCCCCACACCCCACTGAAATCAAATATATCCAACCTCTGTTATATTTTTGAAAAAATATCAATGAAATGCAATTTCTTCTTCTTTCTTCATTTTTGCCTTATTTTATTTTTTTTCTTTTGTACAGTTCAATATTCGCTGATTCTGATGATATGTCATGCATGACGGATTCCCGGTCCAGTCTTGACAATTGAATAGTTATACATGAGATTGAAAATGAAAGTGAAATAGAATATGAAGATGAGGAAACACTGGAGGAAATCGGTAAAGATTTGAATCAATATGAGGAAAAACCCACACCGAACTTAAATGAGACAGAATCTATTAATCTGGGGAGTGAGGATAACATCCGGGAAACAAAGATCAGTGTACACCTAGAGGCTTCCCTCAGAGAAGAGATAATAAAGTTATTACATGATAAAAAATGACATATTTGCCTGGTCCTATGATGACATGCCTGGACTCAGCACTGATCTGGTGGTACACAAATTTCCCATTTATCCAGAATACCGGCCAGTAAAACAGAAGTTAAGAAAGTTCAAAAGGGACATCAGCGTGAAAATAAAAGAAGAGGTTAACAAGCAATTTGAGGCGAAGGTCATACGAGTTACTAAATACCCCACCTGGTTAGCGAATGTTGTGCCAGTTCCGAAGAGAGACGGAAAAACCAGGGTGTGTGTTGATTATAGAGACCTCAACAAGACTAGTCCAAAGGATGATTTTCCATTGTCGAATATCCATATATTGATCGACAGTTGCGCCAAGCATGAAATTGGCTCTTTTGTAGATTGTTATGCAGGTTATCATCAGATCCTAATGGACGAAGAAGATGCAGAGAAAACAGCTTTTATCATGCCTTGGGGAACATACTGTTATAGAGTGATGCCGTTTGGGCTGAAAAATGCCGGAGCTACTTATATGAGGGCAATGACCATAATGTTTCATGATATGATGCATCGAGAAATTGATGTGTATGTGGACGATGTCATCATAAAGTCCAAGAAGCAACATGATCATGTCAAAGACTTGAGGAAGTTTTTCCAAAGGCTCCGAAGATATAATCTTAAGATCAATCCAGCAAAAAGTGCTTCTGGAGTGCCTTCAGGGAAGATATTAGGATTTATAGTAAGCCGGCGAGGCATTGAACTAGATCCGTCAAAGATAAAAGCAATTCAGAATTTGCCTCCGCCGAAGAACAAGAAGGAAGTAATGAGCTTACTAGGTAGGTTGAACTATATTAGCAGGTTCATTGCTCAGCTGACATCAACATGTGAACCTATTTTCAAATTGTTAAAGAAAGATGCAGCGGTGAAGTGGACCGATGAATGTTAATAAGCCTTCAAAAAAATTAAGGAATATTTGGCTAATCCTCCAGTGTTAGTTCCTCCAGAGCTGGGAAGACCTTTGATCTTATATTTGACAGTGCTAGACAATTCTTTTGGCTGTGTACTGGGGCAGCATGATGAAATGGGCAAGAAAGAGCAAGCTATATATTACCTTAGTAAGAAGTTCACATCTTACGAGGTAAAATATACTCAGTTAGAAAGAACATGCTGTGCATCAACTTGGGTTGCTCAGAAATTGAAGCATTACTTGCCATCTTACACTACATATCTGATATCACTGTTAGATCCTTTGAAGTATATGTTCCAGAAGCCCATGCCTACAGGGAGACTTGCTAAATGCAGATTCTGCTCACATAATTTGACATCATTTACGTAACACGTACGGCGATGAATGCACAAGCAGTTGCAGATCATCTAGTAGAGAATCTAGTGGATGATGAATATGAGCCGTTAAAGACATATTTTCCGGATGAGGAGGCAATGAATGTTGAAGAAATAGAACAAAGTGACAAGCCAGGTTGGAAAATGTACTTCGACGAAGCCTTCAACAGTAAATGAGTTGGAATTGGAGCAGTACTTATTTCAGAAACGGGTCAGCACTATCCCGTTACCGCTCAGCTTCGATTTTTCTGTACCAACAATATGGCCGAATATGAAGCGTGTATATTGGGATTGAGGATGGCAATAGATATGGGTGTTCAAGATATTTTGGTCATGGGTGACTCGGATCTTTTGATACATCAAATTCAGGGAGAATGGGAGATAAGAGATTTGAAATTGATACCTTATCGACATTGTCTACATGAACTGTCCCAAAGATTTCAATATATAGAGTTCAAACACATCCCAAGAATGCACAATGAAGTAGCAGATGCTCTGGCCACATTATCCTCTATGTTACATCATCTGGATAAAGCCTATATAGATCCACTTCAGATACAGGTGTATGATCAAAATGCTTATTGTTTTGCTGTAGAAGGAGAGCTAGATGGAGAATTGTGGTATCACGATATCAAGGAATACTTGAAGACAGGAAAGTACCCAGAACAAGCCACTGGAGACCAGAAGAAGGCTGTAAGACACTTCGCAAATGGCTTTGTCCTTAGTGTAGGGATTGTATATAAAAGAACACCAGACTTGGGTTTGTTAAGATGTGTGGATGCGCAACAAGAAGACATGATTATGACTGAGGTACATGCGAGAGCTTGCGGACCTCATATAAGCGGGTATATCTTAGAAAAGAAGATATTGAGAGTAGGATATTATTGGCTCACCATGGAACGGGACTGTATCAGGTATGTGAAGAAGTGCCACCAATGTCAAGTACATGGAGATTTGATTCATTCCCCACCTTATGAATTGCATACGATGTCCGCACCTTGGTCTTTTGTTGCCTGGGGCATGGATGTCATCGGACCAATAGAGCATGCAGCTTCTAATGCCCACAGATTTATCCTGGTCGCGATTGACTATTTTACTAAATGGGTGGAGGCAAAGACATTCAATGCGGTGACGAAGAAAGCCGTGGTGGATTTTGTGCATGAAAATATCATATGCCAGTTCGGAATTCCTAAAGTAATTATCACAGACAATGGGGAAAATCTGAACAGTCACCTCATGGCGGAAGCATGTCAGAGATTTGAAATCCTGCATCGTAACTCTACACCTTACAGACCAAAGGCAAATGGAGAAGTAGAAGCTGCAAATAAGAATATAAAGAAGATTCTAAAGAAAATGGTGGAAGAGTTTAGACAATGGCATGATAAGTTATCTTTTGCTCTTATGGGTTATCGCACAACAGTACGTACTTCGATCGGTGCCACACCCTATTCATTGGTGTATGGAACAGAGGATGTTATACCTGCATAAATTGAGATACCATCTCTTCGAATCATAGCTGAAGCTGAGATCGATGATGATGAATGGGTAAAAGCCCGGTTGGAACAATTGAATCTGATTGATAAGAAGAGGTTAGCAGCAGCTTGCCATGGGCAATTAGATCAACGGAGAATGTCTAGAGCATATAATAAGAAGGAGCGTCCTCGGAAATTTGAAGTACGACAATTGGTATTGAGGCGTATCTTACCGCATTGGGCTGAAGCGAAAGGCAAATTTGCACCAACTGGCAAGGACCGTTCATGGTATCACGGGTGTTGTCCAATGGAGCCCTATATCTGACAGATATAGAAGGAAAATGCGTAGAGACTGCTATTAATTTAGATCCAGTCAAAAGATATTATGTATGATTCCTTTTCATTTGTATAATTGTATTTGTTGTGATTTTGGAATTGAAATGATGAAGGCATTTTATTCTCTATCCAAACACTTTATCCATTGACATCCCCTTTGAGCCTTGTTCGATCTATTCTTTCATATCCCTCTCTCGAAATTGCTTATGATACAAAAAGAAAAGTAGAAAAATGAAAAATGGAGAATGATACAAAAAAAAAAAGCAAACAAAAAAACAAAAGCAAAATGCAAGCAAAAGAAAAAGACAAAGAAATCGGGAAAAAGTCAAACGAAACCATGAATTAATGGCGTAGTTTGAACTACGTCTGACTTGATCCCGAAAGGGTACGTAGGCAGCCTCACTGAGGTTCAGTCACAATAAAGGAAAAATCCAAAAAAATCACCCACATATTGAAACTGGGGCAGAAGTTATGTTTTATAATTTTGAGAGTTGTAATAATTTTTAAACCCTCGTAAATTTTTGAGCCTTTATATCCTTCTTTCTTAACCCATCCAAAAGCTACATTACGGTTCAAAGAAAGACCTTCTAATCAATTTCAAGAGAATAACAATACAATGAGAATAAAGGAAGAACGGGGCATGGACAACACCAGTGGTTCAAAAAAACAAAAAGACAAAAGAAAAAAAATATATATATATATATAAATGAGAGAGTCTCATCGGTGAAAACCTTAACCGGCACCGTAAGGTGATGGTGAGATTGTGAGAAATAAAATGAGAGAGTCTTATCAGTGAAAACCTTTACCGGCACTGTAAGGCGATGGTGAGTCTTGAGAGAAAATAAATGAGAGAGTCTTGTTGGTGAAAACCTTTAATGGCACCATAAGGCGATTGTGAGAACTATTCTAGAAAAAGGAAAAAAAACAACAAAAATAAATCGGTTCGGGTTGAAAGAAAGCTGGTGTTGAAATAATGGCAATTCGATTGAACAGACTGGGTCGGAGTTTAAATATATGGCATGGTGAAAGGAATCAACCAACATACCCAGATAAGTTCTATCACTCCTCCAAATCACCCTTACCCTTTTGGAAATTCATTTGTTTCTGCATTTCATTGATTAAAAAACCAATTTGTCCATTGAAAGTTAACTACCAGCTTCTCATGATAAGAGGTGAAATAACTCTGGATCAGAAAAAGAAAAAAAAAAGGAGAGAGGAAATAAAGAAGGATGGCAATCAGAGCCGAAGAAAAAGAAAATAAAAAAAAGAGGGGGAAAAGCAAGGAAAATGCATAAAAGAGTTTACAAAGGAAATCAACCCAAAGGTCACTTAACAGAAGAAAAAGCAAAAAGAGGAAGACAATAAAAGGCAGGAGCAGCAAATGCCAGTTGCCAGCAGTTTTCAACTAATAAGATTGTTTTTGATTTAGAGAGGAACAATTGTCACTAATCACTTTAAAGTGAATGTGACCAATGTGAAATGAAAGAAAACATAAAAAGAAAGTTCAGCAATAAGTGGAGGAACCCATAAAGGAGGAATCACTCAATTAAGAAAATACCAAAAACAACAGGAAGGTATCATCTTTTTTAATTTACACCCCAGTTATCAAACTGAGGGAATATTTTCTGCATTCGCATTTCATGCATCAGGCGCCCACCTGGATAACAAGGGAATACTTTCTGCATTCGCATTTCATGCATCAGGCGCCCACCTGGATAACAAGGGAATATTTTCTGCATTCGCATTTCATGCATCACACCCCAGTTATCAAACAGAGGGAATACTTTTCTGCATTCGCAGTTCATGCATCAGGCGCCCACCTGGATAACAAGGGAATACTATTCTGCATTCGCATTTCATGCATCAAGCGCCCACCTGGATAACAAGGGAATATTTTTCTGCATTCGTATTTCATGCATCGGGCGCCCACCTGGATAACAAGGGAATATTTTTTTGCATCCGCATTTCATGCATCAGGCGCCCACCTGTATAACAAGGGAATCCATTTCTGCAATTTTTAATTTCTGTTCAGGCGCCCACCTATATAGTAAGGGAATACATTTCTGCAATTTTAATTTCTGTTCAGGCGCCCACCTGTATAACAAGGAAATACATTTCTGCAATTTTAATTTCTGTTCAGGCGTCCACCTGTAAAACAAGGGAATACAATTTTGTGTTAGCTAACATAAGTAACATCGTAACATGAAAAGCCCACACTGGGGCAGAAGAAAAGTTTTGTTGTTTTGTTTTTGGTTTAAGCATGTATCGATTTGAAGGCAAGGAGTATCAGTGAAAATGACAAAAAGAAAGGAAGCAAGAAAAGAAAAATCAACAAAAAAGAAGAAGGATAGCAACACAGAAAAATCAAGGAAAAAGAGACTAAGAAGAATAAGAAGACAAGAATTAGATATGAACAATTGTAATTCGTAGCATTAAAGCTTAGAATAGCTTCTTCATTTTACACTTTTCACCCCTGGAGTAATAAGGAGTGGGTCAGTAGTCATAGCAATAACAATGCAACAGCAAAGTCTTGGTAGTTTTAAACTACCTGACCTTCCTGAACTACACTGACCTCATTCCTGTTTAGCCCAGGATATGTAGGCAATCTTTGAGGCAGGGTGCGGTCAAAAGGTTCTCAAAATGCTTCTCACGGAATATGCCAGTGGACAAAAATCTCTCATTACTGATCACTTGTCTTTGCACTGAAACTCTTCGTGTTCCCGAGCAAAGAGAGGCAGCTGTGAGCACGTGATTTTTGCCCTAAGCAATAAAATTCCAAAATTAAAATAAAATACATTTTTGTTTGCAATTATATGTCTGCTTGAAATAAGATGCATTTTTGTGTGTGAACAATTAGAAATGAAAATTTAAAAATTAAAAAAAAAATAGGTTAAGTATAAGTATCACAATTAAAGGAATTTAAAGAAAATTAACAAAAATACAATAATACCGGAAATTAGAGAAAAATAGCAGAAAAATGTCAAAAAATATATTAAATACAAGGAAAATACACAAAAATACAGAATTGGTCCAAATATGTTAACCCAATACACATTGGCCCAAACCAAATAAAAGGTCCGGTCCAGTCTTTATATAAGAAACAATCTCAGCCGTTCATCTCTTTAAATCTAACGGTTGTGGTTTTATCGGGAAATAATTAATTAATAAAGTTTTATGGTTTAATCTGAGCCGTCCATTTAATGAGATCTAACGGATGTGAGTAAGCCTTAGTTTTTAACCAAACGCTGTCGTTTTGGAGCGTTCAATCCTGGCCATTGATCATCGATGATCCAACGGCCAGGAACTCATCAAGCGTTACACGTATATAAGGGTCCGGTCTCTTCAGAGACCGGCCATTCTCTTGCATCTCTAACCCTAGCCGTCCTCATCTTCATCTTCTTCGTCTCTGAGCTCACCGGCCATGGAGACTGGCCACCTCTCATGGCCATCCCCGGTCATCTCCTACCCCTCAAACCTCTCTTTTCTCATTTCTCTACCACAAACCACTACAGACCACCCAATAAAACCCAAAAGCCCCATCTTCTTGAAATTCCGATCATCGGAGGTCTTCTCCGGTGACCACAACTTATGAATCCGGCTCCCAAATTAACACCGTTGAACCTTCATCTCCTGATCTATCACCCCACACAAGCCATTTCCCTCGAATCTCACTCCATCTGTTCGAATCTTCAAAAACGAGTCGCCGGAACCCTAACTCCGGTCGACTCAAAACTTAACCCCAAATCAAAACCCTCTTCTAGACATCCCTAAACCCGTCTCTGCTAACAAAATACAATAAAAGACTTCAACTTGAAGTCTCAGAAGAAAACAGGAAAAAAGAAAGAAAAAAGAAAAGGAAGAAAGAACTACAAAAGAAAAGATAAATGGGAATAGCTCCGGAGACAAATCCTGCAAAGCTAAGTTTCCCTTTCCTTTATTTTTCTGTATTTATGTTTTGATTTTTGTTCTTCTTTGTTATCGTCTGATTACATGTTAGAGTTCTATTCATCTTTATCTCTCTTCTGTTCTGTTTTAGCATGTTTTTTGTGTTTAAGTTCTACTTTTTTGCTTTAATCGTTTTAACTAGTTGCATGTTTTAGATTAGTTTTCTTTCCTTGAAATAATCTCTGTTGTAACTCTGTTTATCCCTTAATAGCATGCTTCCTTGGTTTTTTTGATAAATACTATCTATTACACCTTAATTAAATATACCCGAGTATGTTAGGGTTTCTATTAGTCTTTGACATGAAAGATATTCTGATTATGCCTTCTTTGTGTTTAATTGATATGCTATGCTTGGAAGTTGAATTATGAGTTTGTTTGATTGAAATTCAACAATATTCAAATTTCCCCTCTGAGTTTTGGTTAAATGGCAAGTGATTCTGATTTTGTGGCTATGCGTGCAATTTAATGTGAAAGAGTTGTATCCTCAATAATGTTTTGTGTTATTTGAATGTTATTAAGCCTAATGTGCTTTGGGATATTGGTTATAGATGTAATAGAGAAGTATTAGATAAATTGGCTAATTTTGAAAGCATGTTAGATAGTTTAATAGGCTAAAATTGAAAATAACATAAAAATGATTACAATTGAAATAAGTAATAAGAGTGGTCAGTTTTGTAACTGGCCAACTATGTAATCCTTTAGGTCTAAATTCAAATGGCTAAGTTCTGAAAATGGCCAATTTTTAAATAATCAGACTTAAGTCTGAAACTGGCTAAGCTCTGCAAGTCTTATCTAATTCTAATTGGCCAGTGATAACTAATTGACTAAATTTTCAAAGCTAAGTCCAAACATTAGACTGGCTAAACTTTAAAGAGTATAGACTTTGGTAAATAAGCAGGATAGTCCTGCAAATCAATTCTAATATAGAAAAATGAAAAGAAAAGAGGCTAAAATTGAAATAAAATTGAAGTTCAAATCTGGCCAAGTCTTAAATGACTTATAAATACTGACCAGAAGTTAAATAAGAGTTGAAACAGCACACCTAGACCTGGACAAGGTCGGGTAAATAGTAGTTAAATATTAAGGGTATAATAGGAATAGAAAATGGCATAATTGTGGATTTAATAGAACCTATAAGGACCTTTAAGACATTTAGGCCTATGATTTCTGCAATATTGCACAAAACTAAGGGTATAATAGACCCAAATAAAAGTCAACTCAGTAATTAACCTTAGCAAGTGGGGGTATGCTAGTAAAACACCCCAAAAAGAAACAAATAGAACCTTCCAGCACATGGTGGAAGGCAAATTCAAATCTGAAAATGGTATCAAAGTGTAACAATTGAAAGAATTCAAGGGAGGAAATCATAAATAACTTTTCAAATTTCCCCCCAAAATTTTCATTAACTTTACCTATAAATAGACAACATTAGATCCTGATTAAGGGCTGAATTTTGAACTAAAAATTTAGAGATATACTCATTTAGATCCTGTTGAACATGTTTCGGCGAGTTCCTGGGTTTTCAATACCCAGGAATGTAAATTGATACATTAAATACAAGCCCAAAGTCCAGGCCAGTGTAAATAGAAATAAGGGCCCGGACTTAAGTTCTGAAAAGCAATGAATTAGGAGAAAAACCAAAAATAGAAACACATAGTATATACATATTAGGATTGGACTGTAAAATCAAAACGGGACGAGCCTCGCATTGAAAACAAAGCAGCGGGGCCCCCAAATGAATAAGTAAATTATATATATGCTAGACTCGGGAAAGTTGCTAGATAATTTTGCAACCTTTCCAAAATATTAAAAAGACGGTAGACGATTTAGGCACGAATTAAAATATACTTTCCCTAATACGAGTGCACATTTGATGTGACTCAAATCATAAATCCTGGCGAAGCCGAAACGTGTTAAAGGTCACAGGCGTACTAGTTGCGGTGTGACTCAAAATACGTTTTCGCGACATCGTAATTCGTAAAAAATATTAAAGTTGAAACACGTACATATTGTTAAAAGGCATGTAATAAGTCATATGAAGCCGAAAATGACAGTTGAGCGACCGTGCTAAAACCACGAAATCCAGGAGTGCCTAACAACTTCTCCCGGGTTAACAGAAATCCTTATCCGGATTTCTTGTTGTGCAGACTGATAAAAACATAGTCAATTTCCTCGGATTCGAGATTAACCGGTGACTTGGGACACCATTATTTTCCCAAGTGGCGACTCTGAAATTACAAATAAAATCCCGAACCGATTGTCCTTTATTTGGAAAAACTCCTTCCTCGTTGTTATTATATCTTTCCCGGGGTATTCATAATATCGAGGTATACCTTATTCTCTTGATCGAGAATTAAACCAAAAAGGTAGTAAAAAGGCAGGTGTGACAAACGCGATGCTCAACTTGACCCTGCCTACGCGAACGCGGCCCTTGCCTCGCGAACGCGAAGGCTTAATTTCTGCTGCACTGAAGCTGCAATTTTCTGCAGAATTTTAAGTCTCAAAAGGCCCATATGATGGTCCGAATTCACCCCGAGGCCTCGGACCCCAACGAAAACCACCAACATACTCCAAAACACGATACAAACTTGTTCCAATCATAAAAACACGCCCTCAAACACAGAAAACATCGAATCCAAGCAAATTTAAGCCTAAGTTTTCATCTAAACTTCCGAAACCAACATTCAATCAAAACCCCGAGCAAACAACGTTCGGATGACCTGAATATTTGCAGACATATCCAAAATCACATGACGAAGCTACAGAAATTGTCATAATTCCATTCCGACCCCCGGATCAAAATCTCACCTACCGATCGGATTTTGCCAAAATTCAACCTTAGCCAATTCAAGCCTATTTCTACACCGGACCTCCAAATTCAATTCCGATCGCTCCCCTAAGTCACAAATAACCTCCCGGAACTAACCAAATCATCAGAATCCGGTTCCGAGCACTCTAACTAAATAGTCAACTCTGGGTTGACTTTCCACATTCAAGCTTCCTTCAAAAAGGCTATTTGCCTCGTTTTCAACCCGAATCACTCCTAACTCACCTGATAGACTCTAACACCGATATAAAAGCATGAAACATATAAATACAAGGTAAAGGTATGGTAATTCCCGTGACGACGGGCCGGGTCGTCACACCGCGCATCGCGCGAGTACGTCTATATCTATATATATTATTAAAAGGAGAGGAAAAAGCCCTCTCATTAAGCCACGTGGCAGCTTAAAAAAAAGCCACATGGCATATTTAGTTATTAAATTAGTTATTTAGTTAATAACTAATTATGAGTATATATATATATATATGTATCTATACATATTAATTGATTACTTTAATTACATTAATAAATATAGATATCTTATAATTAATTAACTATAATAAAAATCTATATCTATCTATATATATTATATTAAAAGGAGAGTAGTATGCATTGTGGTTAAGCCAAGTGGCAAGCTAAAATGAAGCCACTTGGCAATTTTAAGACAACATTAATTAATTGAAATTATAAATGGAAACATATTTAGTAGAAGTAGTTTAATAATCTTATACATAATCTAAATAGATCTCTCATATATATATATATATATATATATATATATATATATATATATATATATATGTCACGACCCAAACCCCTGGTCATGATGGTGCCCAACACATTGTTAGGCAAGCCCGACCATGTTATCCATATTACCAGCCAATTATTAATTAATACTGATAAATTAACATTAATAGCTTGTTTTCATATCAAGAACAATAAGTGTGGAAACAGAAACATACAAAATACAACCCAACAATCGCGATATCACAAGTCTGAGCCTCTACAGATGGAAAATATCCTACACAATAAAGTCTAAGCAGAGTAGCAAATGACAAAATGATAGAGAGAAAGAGATCAGGTCCTGCGGACGCCGGTAGCTACCTCGAAGTCTCCTCGGAATAACAATAATGAAGCAGCTGCGATAGCTCAACTGCCCTGTTGAACACCTGGATTTGCACAGAAAGTGCTGGGGAGTGGGTGAGTATATTTCAACTCAGTGTGTAATAATAATAAATAACAACTGAAAATAAGAACACTTGTACTATCATTAAATAGTTCTAAGGGTAACCTCACAGGTAAGTCATCTCCCCAGTGATTAGCCCATTTCTAGTCCATAACTGTCTCACAATAACCCCACACTAACCTAACCCTCACTCATACTGTTGCGGCGTGCAGCCATATATATATATATATATATATATATATATATATATATATATATATATATATATATATATATATATATATATATATATATATATATATATATATATATATATATATATATATATATATATATATATATATATATATATATATAATATATATATATATATATATATATATATAATGCTGCAGTGTGCAGCCCGATCCAATATATATAGTGTGCTCACTGGGGGTGTGTGCAGACTCCGGAGGGGCTCCTTCAGCCCAAGCGCTATGATACTGCGGCGTGCAGTCCGATCCACATGTATATTACTGCGCAGTTCGATCCAATATATATATATCTATATAGCGCTACGGCGTGCAGCCTGATTCGGTATGTATATCAATACCTCACAACGGGTCTTCGACCCCATCTCAGTCAATCTAGACTTGGCCTCTCGGGCCCACTCAGCTAGAACAGGGAATCCCACCCCAAGTAGTCTCTCTCAGAGTACATATCTAGTACTGGCTCATGATATGCTATATAGCTATGAATACGGCTGAGTGTATGTGTCCAACATGATATAAGGGTCACTTATCTTTACAGGCTTCCCTAATACTCTACAGATTGGCACAAGGCCCCAAACACGGCTACCAACCCAATTACACAGATATAAGCTCAATCTCAGTCATTATACACAGTAAACTATCAGTCGGGAAGGACCAAGTCCAAATCCCCAGTCACAATACCACCACTCTCGTCACATGACGCGTGTTTCATCTCAGCATAGCACTGTATAGTGCAAGTACGGGGTTTCAAACCCTTAGTACATCATTTACTACTACCACTCACCTCGAATCGGTAGAAGTCCTAGCTCGCCTTGTGCTTGCCTTGCAAATCATCCTCCTCGGATGCCAAATTTAATCAAAATCAATAAGAATACATCAAAATAGGCTAAATAGACATAACCCAATCGAAAAAACTCGATTTACACCAAAACCCACGAAGTTGTCAAAATCCGACTTTCGGTACGATTCTCGAAAAATTACAAAAGTTACATTTTCGGAATCCAAATCTCAACACGAGTCCATGCATATAAAGCTCATCAAAATCGGGCTCCGTTTGCCAATTCAAATTGGTGATTTACCATAGCCCAGGCTTAGAGCAAAAATCCCCCATAAATCCTTCCATTTTCAGTGAAATAAATGAAGATTCTAAGATAAAATCGTGTATTTAGACCATAAAACTTACCTCCAATGTTTTCCTGATGAAATCCCCTTCAAAACCCGTCACTTTGCTCTCAAAGAACTCAAAAATGGAGGAAAAATGTTATAAGTTCGCGACTAATATGTCCTGTTAAAAACCCTTCTGCCAGGTATTTTTACTCTATGCGATCGCAACCTTTGGCATGCGATCGCGATGAACAAATTTTAGCAGGCCTCTTTTTCTGTCACGACCCAAACCCCGGTCGTGATGGCGCCCAACACAATGCTAAGCAAGCCCGACCATATTACCTCTTAACCAAGTCAATTATTAATTTCAATTAATCCAGTTAAACTTAAGCAACAAGGGATCATATAAAAATGGCAACGTAATATTAAAAGCATACAAAGTACGGTCTCAACCATATCGTGGTGTCACGAGACTGAGCCTCTATAGGATAACATTCTAATACAAACAAATCTAGGCAAAAATGAGAACAACAAGATGATAAGGAAGGAGAAAACAGGCTATGCGGACGCTGGCAGCTACCTCGTAGTCTCCGCCAAAGTAGATGATGATCAGCAGCTACAATGTCTCAACTGCCCTCGGGCACCTGTGGATCTGCACGGAAAGTGCAGGGGAGTGGGTGAGTATATTTCAACTCAGTGAGTAATAATAATAAATGATAACTAAAAGCAAGAACTCCTGTACTATCACTAAACAGTTCTAAGGCAAACCCTCACGGGTAAGTCATCACTACAGTAGCAATTCGATCACTAGTCCACACCTATCTCATTAAGGTCCCACACTGACTAAATCCCCTCTCGTACCACAACAGTGTACAGCCATCTCCATATACAGGTGTCCCTAAGGCATAAGTATCTAGTGAGTATACTGCTGCGGCGTGCAGTCCGATCCAATATACATATATATATTGATGCGGCGTGTAGCCCGATCCAATATATATACAGTTGTGGCGCGCAGCCCGATCCAATATATATACTACTGCGGCGTGCAGCCCGATCCAATATGTATACTGCTGCGGTGTGCAGCCCGATCCAATATGTATACTGCTGCGGCGTGCAGCCCGATCCAATATGTATACTGCTGCAGCGTGCAGCCCGATCCATTATAAATACTGTTGCGGCATGCAGCCCGATCCAATATAAATATAGTTGCGGCGTGCCAGTCCCAGAAAGCTACGTATCTCAGTAACTGAGGTCGGTTTGGGCCAACTCTGCACTGCCTCGACCTTCCTCGGATCTACCTGAATACCATCACGGGACACCACGTGTCCTAAGAATGCCACGGACTCAAGCCAGAACTCACATTTGGAGAACTTGGCATACAACTTCTCCTCTCTCAATCTCTACAACACAATACTCAAGTGTCGAGCATGCTCCTCCTGGCTACGAGAGTAAACTAGTATGTCATCAATGAATACGATCACAAATGAATCAAGATAGGGCTTGAACACACTGTTCATCAGATGCATAAATGTTGCTGGGGCGTTGGTCATCCTAAAAGACATCACAAGGAACTCATAATGACCATATCTGGTCCTGAATGCAGTCTTCATAATGTCGGACTCTCTAATTTTCATCTGATGGTAGCCTGAACGAAGATCAATCTTCGAGAATACCCTAGCTCCCTGGATCTGATCAAACAAATCATCAATACGAGGTAGAGGATACTTATTCTTCACTGTAACTTTGTTCAGCTGCCTGTAGTCAATACACATCCTCATGGATCCATCCTTCTTCTTAACAAACAGGACCAGTGCACCCCACGACGACACACTCGGCCGAATGAACCCCTTATCTAGGAGTTCCTGGAGCTGCTCCTTCAATTCCTTCAGCTCAGCTGGTGCCATCCGATACGGAGGAATAGATATAGGCTGAGTACCTGGCACCAAATCGATCCCAAATCAATATCCCTGTCCGGCGGCATGCCCGGCAGGTCTGAGGGAAACACATCAGGAAAGTCTCGCACAATGGGAACAAAATCAATACTGGGAGTCTGGGCCTCAACCTCCCGAACAAATGCTAAATAAGAGAGACATCCCTTCCCAACCATTCGTTGGGCCTTGAGGAAAGATATTACCCTGCTAGGTACATACTCAGTCGTTCCTCGCCACTTGATCCTCTGAATGCCCGGCATAGCCAAGGTGACTGTCTTAGCATGACAGTCCAAAATAGCATGACATGGAGATAGCCAGTCCATGCCCAATATAACATCAAAATCGATCATGCTGAGAAGCAACAGGTCCACTCGGGTCTCTAGACCCTCAATAGTGACCAAACAGGACCGGTATACATGGTCCACAATAACAGTGTCCCCTACCGGGGTAGATACATGCACTGGCAGCTCAAGACACCCTCGAGTCATGCCAAGATGAGGAGCAAAATAGGTAGACACATAAGAATAAGTAGAACCAGGATCGAACAACACTGAGGCATCTCTGTGGCAGACTGAAATAATACCTGTGATAACTGCATCAGAAGCAACAGCCTCAGATCGGCCCTGAAGAGCATAGCATCTAGCCTGTCCGCCTGATCGGCCTCCCCCTCGAGGGCGACCCCTAGCTGACTGACCCTCACCCCTAGCCGGTGGGGCGGGTGCTGAAGTAGACGGACCAGATGACGAGGGCTGCCCCCTCTGCTGATAAGATCTAGAAACAAGGCGGGGACACTCCCTGCGGTGGTGCCCAAGCTCTTCGCACTCATAATAACTCCCCGGTGCTGGGGCCTGAGACTGATAAGAACCCCTGGCGCTGGAGTGGCCCGCTGAAGAACTAGGCCAAGATGAACCCTGAGCAGATGGGGCCTGTGAAGAACTCTGAGCTGGCATCGCATTGAGAGAATGCTGGCTCTGGTGCGAACCCTGATAACCCTGACTATAAGACCACCCACGACGATCTGAGTGACCCGACTGCGAAGATCTGAAAGAGCGACCTCAGCTCTGCTGACTCTGGCCCCTGCTTTGAGTGCCATTGGAACTAGCTGAACCTCGAGGCCTCTTGGCCTCCCTCTCGTCCCGCTCTCTACGACGGTCTGACTCTATGTCGCGAGCAATATCCACACCCTACTCAAATGTATGACTCAGAATCCTCTCTCGAGTCATCAGAATACGAATGGGATAAATAAGGTCGTCCACAAAGCGTCCAATCCTCTCTCTGTCGGAAGGAACCAACCACTGTGCATGTCTAGACAACTCTGTAAACCTGATCTCATACTCTGACACTGTCATGTCCCCCTGACGGAGACCCTCAAACTGCCTACGCATCTCCTCTCTCTGAGATCGAGGCACTCACTTCTCCAAGAACATGGTGGAGAACTCTGGCCAAGATAGTGGTGCTGCCCCTGCTGGCCTGCGGCGCTCATAAGACTCCCACCAAGTGAAAGATGGCCTCTTAAACTGAAAGGTGGTGAAAGATACCCCACTGGACTCCAAGATCCCTGCCGTACGAAGCATCCGACGGCACTTGTCCAGAAAACCTTGGGCGTCCTCGCCCGGAGCACCTGTGAACACTGGAGGAGATAGACTGGTGAACCTCTCGAGACGACGCTGCTCATCGTCTGTCATAGCTGGGACCCTGTCCCCCTAAACCTGATCTGCTGGCTGAACCGGAACCACAGGCTGAACTGGAGGAGCCTCTGGATTCTGCAAGCCCTGCACTGCTGGCTCTGGAGTGCGTGTTGCGGGGGTCTGATGACCACCCCCGGTCCCTGATGCAGCTGCTGCAGTAGTAACTGAAACCGCCTGTGTCAGGCCAGTGCAAACTGCTAGTATCTGAGCCAGGGTCTCCTGTAGACCCGGAATGACAATGGGCACAGCTGGTGCCTGAACTGGCGCTGTCGGAACCTCTGCAACTGGGGGCTGTGGGTCAGCTGGTACTGCATCAGCTGCCCGACCTCCGCCACGACCACAGCCGCGTCCACGGCCTCTAGCAGGTGGCAGTAGTGGTCGTCCTCCCCGTCCGGAAGCTTGAGTTCTCGCCATCTGCGAGAGAATAGAATGTCAAAGTTCAGTTCAAGTCAAAAGTAATCACACGACAAGAATTCCAAGAATTTGAAACTTTCCTAAAGGGTTGCAGCCTCCCGAGGATAAGTACAGGCGTCCCCGTACCGATCCACGAGACTCTACCAACCGGCTCATGACTCGCGAGACCTGTTAACCTAGGCTCTGATACCAACTCGTCACGACCCAAACCCCGGTCGTGATGGCGCCCAACACAATACTAAGCAAGCCCGACCATATTACCTCTTAACCCAGCCAATTATTAATTTCAATTAATCCAGTTAAACTTAAGCAACAAGGGATCATATAAAAATGGCAACGTAATATTAAAAGAATACAAAGTACGGTCCCAACCATATCGTGGTGTCACGAGACTGAGCCTCTACAGGATAACACTCTAATACAAACAAATCTAGGCAAAAATGAGAACAACAAGATGATAAGGAAGGATAAAACAGGCTCTGCGGACGCTGGCAGCTACCTCGTAGTCTCCGCAAAAGTAGATGATGATCGGCAGCTACAATATCTCAACTGCTCTCGGGCACCTGTGGATCTGCACAGAAAGTGCAGGGGAGTGGGGTGAGTATATTTCAACTCAGTGAGTAACAATAATAAACGATAACTGAAAGCAAGAACTCCTGTACTATCACTAAACAACTCTAAGGCAAACCCTCACGGGTAAGTCATCACTACAGTAGCAATTCAATCACTAGTCCACACCTATCTCGTTAAGGTCCCACACTGACTAAATCCCCTCTCGTACCACAACGGTGTACAGCCATCTCCATATATAGGTGTCCCTAAGGCATAAGTATCTAGTGAGTATACTGTTGCGGCGTGCAGTCCGATCTAATATACATATATATACTACTGCGGCGTGCAGCCCGGTCCAATATATATACAGCTGCGGCGCGCAGCCCGATCCAATATATATACTACTATGGCGTGCAGCTCGATCCAATATGTATACTGCTGCGGCGTGCAGCCCGATCCAATATGTATACTGCTGCGGCGTGCAGCCCGATCCAATATGTATACTGCTGCGGCGTGCAGCCCGATCCAATATATATACTGCTGCGGCGTGCAGCCCGATCCAATATGTATATATATGTATAAGTATATAATACATCCTAACGGGTCCTCGACCCCGTCTCCATTAGTATAGGATTGGCCTTTCAGGCTCACTCAGCTAAGTCAAGGGAGCTTCCACCCTAAGTGATTCATCTCTCACGGTACGCATCTAGTACTGGCTCTTAACAGGCTATTCAACTAGTTTCACGGCTTAGTGTAAGTTTCCAACACGATATAAGGATCACCTAGCTCTACAGGTCCCCTAATGCTCTACAGATCGGCACAAGGCCCTAAACATGGCTATTAGCCCAATTTCACAGTTATAATCTCATTAACGGTCATAATACACACTGTTCTATAAGCCGGGAAGGACCATGTACGAGTCCCCAATCACAATGTCACCGCGCCCGTCACAAGACGCGCATCTCATCTCAACATAGTACTGTAAAGTGCTAGTACGGGGTTTCAAACCCTTAGTACATTATTTACTACTACCACTCACCTTGAACCGGTAGAAGCTTCAATCCGCCTTGCGCTTGCCTCGCAAATCAATCTCCTCAGATGCCAAATCTGCTCAAAATCACAGAGAATGCATCAATATATGCTAATTTCACGCAATTCATCCGAAATAACCCAAATTGTATCAAAACCCACAAAGTTGTCAAAACCCGACTTTTGGTGCGCTTCTCAAAAAATTAAAAAAGTTACATATTCCGAACCCTCGTCTCAATACGAGTCTAGGTATATAAAATTTACCAAATTCGGACTCCATTTGCCCGCTCAAATCGGTATATTTCTACAATTTTAGGCATAGGGCTAAAACCCACCTTTAATCCTCCATTTTCATAGAAATAATCCATGATTTCATGATAAAAGCGCGTAATTAAACCACGAAACTTACCTCCGACAATACCCCGATGATCTCCCAGCTATTTCCCTTCACTTCCTCTCTCTAGGCTTCAAACATGGAGGGTTTTGCAAATGAACCCGTAATGAAATGTTTCTGGTTTTAAATTCACTGCCTGGGCCATTTACTCTACGCGTTCGCGTTCGCGATGCCCAGCTCCAGCTTAACATTCGCGAACGCGACCTCTCCAACGCGTTCGCGATGAACAAGTTCCCGGCCACCTGATTTTCCTTCTACGCATTCGCGACACCCTTCACGTGAAAGCGATGCACACCCTCACGCACCTACGTGACCGCGACCCCCTGAACGCGATCGCGAAGCTCAAGAATCCTGGCCTATGCAAATGCGATACCCAGTCTCGCGATCGTGATGCTTTGACTCGCCTGGCCTTTGCGAACGCGGCCCATGCCACGCGAATGCGAAGGCTTAAATTATGCCCAGTGATCTGCAATTTTTCTGCAGATTTTTAAGTTCCAAATATGCCGGATGATGGTCCGGATTCACCCCGAGGCCCCCGGGACCCCAACAAAAACCACCAACATAATCCATAATACGATTCAAACTTGTTCCAATCATAAAAACACGCCCTCAAACACGGAATACATCGAATCCAAGCAAATTCAAGCCTAAGCTTTCATTCAAACTTCTGAAACCGACATTCGACCAAAAACCCGACCAAACGACCTCCGAATGACCTGAAATTTTGCAGGCACATCCAAAACCACCTAACGGAGCTAGTTCAACTATCGGAATTCCATTCCGACTCCCGGATCAAAATCTCACCTATCGATAGGATATCGCAAAAATTCAACTTTAGCCAATTCAAGCCTAAAACTACACCGGACCTCCAAATTCACTTCCGATCGCTCTCCTAGCTCACAATTGACCTCCCGGAGCTGACCGAATCATCAGAATTTTATTCCGAGCTCTCTAACTCACAAGTCCACATCCAGCTGACTTTTCTCAACTATTCCTTCTTCTAAGAGACTATTCGTCTCAATTTCAACCAGACTCAACCCGGATTGACTCAAACTTACCCAACATGCATATTACAACATTAACAAGCAGATAACGGGGGTAACTGGGTGATAAATCACATGATGACGGGCCGGGTCATCACATTTTCTTCTACACGATCGCGTGGATCCTGATGGATCGCGACCCAGCTAAATAACTCTACGCGATCACGACACTGGCTACTGCGATCGCGTTGCTCCCCATGCTGACCTTACGCAATCGTACCCCACACTTCGTGATCGCGAAGGGTAAAAAACCCTCAGCTCTCCAGTACTCTATGCGATCGCGTGGCTACCATTGCGATCGCGAAGAGCAAATGTCTGTTGCACTTATGACAGCAGACCTGGCCCTTCATTTAGCCAAAAATGGTCCGTTTGGACCCTCGGATTCATCCTGAGGCCCCCGGGACCCCAACAAAAACCACCAACCTACTCCAAAACACGATACGAACTTGTTCCAATCATAAAAACATACCCTTAAACACGGAAATCATCGAATCAAAGCGAATTCAAGCCTAAGTTTCAACTAGAACTTCCGAAACCAACATTCAATCAAAAACCCGACCAAACGATGTCCGAATGATTTGAAAATTTGCAGGCATATCCAAAATCACCTAACGAAGCTACAGCAACTATCGGAATTCCATTCCGACTCCTAGATCAAAATCTTACATACCGTTCGGATTTCGCCAAAATTCAACCTTAGCCAATTCAAGCCTAAAACTACACCGGACCTCCAAATTCAATTCCGATCACTCTCCTTAGCCACAAATGACCTCCCGGAGCTGACCGAATCATCAGAGTTTGATTCCGATCTCTCTAACTCACAAGTCAACATTTGGTTGACTTTTCCCAACTATGCCTTCTCCTAAGAGACTATTTGTCTCATTTCCAACCAAACTCGATCCGAATTGACTCAAACTCACCAAACACACATATTGAAACTTGAACAAGCATATAACAAGGAAAATGGGGTGATAACTCACATGATGACGAGCAGAGTCATCACATTCTCCCCAACTTAAGTAAATGCTTGTCCTCGAGCGGGTCAAGAAACATACCTGGAGACTCAAATAAGTGAGGATATCTGCTCTGCATCTCCTGCTCGATCTCCCAAGTAGCCTCCTCCACGGGCCGGCCTCTCCACTGCACCTTGATTGAAGCAATGTCCTTGGACCTCAATTTTCGAGCCTGTCTATCCAGAATAGCCACTGGCTCCACATCATAAGATAAATCACCATCAAGCTGAATCGTACTGAAGTCCAACACATGAGATGGATCCCCGACATACTTCCGTAGCATAGACACATGGAATACTGGATGAATACTGGACAAACTGGGTGGCAAGGCCAACTCATATGCCACCTCCCCAATCCTCCTGAGTATCTCAAAAGGACCAATGAACCTGGGACTCAATTTTCCTTCTTCCCAAACCGCATAACACCCTTCATGGGTGAAACCTTCAACAATACTCTATCACCAACCATGAAAGACAACCCTCGAACTCTACGGTCCACATAACTCTTCTGGCGTGACTGTACTGTGCGAAGCCTCTCCTGAATCAACTTCACTCTATCCAAAGCATCCTGAACTAACTCAGTCCCTATCCATCTATCCTCACCGGGCTCAAACCATCCCACGGGAGATCTACACCGTCTGCTATACAACGCCTTATACGGGGCCATCTGAATATTCGACTGATAACTGTTGTTGTAGGCAAACTCTGCAAGTGGAAAGAACTCATCCCATGAACCTCAAAAATCAATCACACATGCACGCAACATATCCTCCAAGATCTGAATAGTGCGCTCAGACTGTCCCTCTATCTGAGGATGAAATGCGGTGCTCAACTCAACCCGCATACCCGGCTCCCGCTGAAATGCCCTCCAGAACTAAGAAGTGAACTGAGTGCCTCTGTAGGATATGATAGACACTGGGACCCCATGCAACCTGACAATCTCCCGAATAAAGATCACCGCTAACCGCTCCGATGAGTAAGTAGTACATGCTGGAATGAAATGTGCGGATTTGGTCGGCCGATCGACAATCACCCACACTGAATCGAACTTCCTCGAAGTCCAAGGGAGACCAGTCACAAAATCCATGGTAATCCTCTCCCATTTCCACTGAGGAATAACCATACGCTGAAGAACATCGCCCGGTCTCTTATGCTCATACTTGACCTGCTGGCAGTTGAGGCATCTGGCTACATGCCTAACAATACCCATCTTCATCTTTCTCCACCAGTAATGCTATCTCAAGTCCTGGTACATCTTTGCGGAACCCGGATGAATGGAGTACCACGAGCTGTGAGCCTTCTCTAATATCAACTCTCAAAGGACATCTACATTAGGCACACAGATACGACCCTGCATCCTCAGAATACCATCACTATCAATAGTCACATCTCTAGCATCATCGTGCATAACTCTGTCCTTAAGGACAAGCAAATGTGGATCATCATACTGACGCTCTCTGATGCGATCATATAAAGAAGATCGAGAAACAACACAAGCCAATACTCGGCTCAGCTCAGAAACATCCAACCTCACTAGTCGATTGGCCAGAGCCTGAACATCATATGCAAAAGACCTCTCCCCAACTGGAATATAAGCTAAGCTGCCCATACTGACCGCCTTTTGGCTCAAAGCATCGGCCATAACATTGGCCTTCCTCGGATGATACAATATAGTGATATCATAGTCCTTAAGCAACTCCAGCCACCTCCGTTGTCTCAAATTAAGGTCCTTTTGTTTGAACAGATGCTGAAGGATACGATGATCGGTATACACCTCACAAGAAACATCGTATAGGTAATGTCTCCAAATCTTCAGAGCGTGAACTATGGCTGCCAGCTCCAAATCATGTACAGGGTAGTTCTTTTCGTGGGGATTCAACTGGCGAGAAGCATAAGCAATGACCCTACCCTCCTGCATCAATACATAGCCAATGCCAACTCCCGAGGCATCACAATACACAGTATAAGGATCTGAAGCTGACGGCAGTATCAAGACTAGTACTGTGGTTAATGCTGTCTTGAGCTTCTGAAAGCTCTCCTCACACTCCTTGGACCACACGAAAGGAGCACCCTTCTGAGTCAATCTAGTCAAGGGTGAAGCAATGGAAGAGAATCTCTGAACAAATCGGCGAAAATACCTTGCCAATCCAAGGAAACTACGAATCTCAGTAGCTGAGGTCGGTCTGGGCCAACTTTGCACCGCCTTTATCTTCTTCGGATCAACCTGAATACCATCACTAGACACCACGTGTCCTAATAATGCCATGGACTCGAGCCAGAACTCACACTTGGAGAACTTGGCGTACAACTTCTCCTCCCACAACCTCTGCAATATAACTCTAAGATGCTGGGCATGCTCCTCCTGGCTACGAGAGTACACCGGGATATCATCTATGAACACGATCACGAAGGAGTCCAAATATGGCCGGAATACACTGTTCATCAGATGCATGAACGCGGTTGGGGCATTGGTCAGTCCAAAAGACATCACAAGAAACTCACAGTGCCCATACCTCGTCCTGAAGGATGTCTTCATAATATCAGACTCTCTAATCTTCAGCTGGTGATAGCTTGAACGAAGATCAATCTTAGAGAATACCCTAGCTCCTTGGAGCTGATCAAATAAATCATCAATGTGAGGCAGAGGATACTTGTTCTTCACTCTTACCATGTTCAGCTGCCTATAGTCAATACATATCCTCATTGAGCCATCTTTCTTCTTAACAAACATGACCGGTGCAGCCCACGGTGACACACTCAGCCAAATGAACCCCTTATCTAGGAGTTCCTGGAGCTGCTCCTTCAATTCCTTCAGCTCAGCTGGTGCCATCCGATATGAAGGAATAGAAATAGGTTGAGTGCCTGGCACCAAATCGATCCCAAAATCAATGTCCCTATCCGGCGGCATGCCCGGCAGGTCTGGGGGAAACACATCAGGAAAGTCTCGCACAATGGGAACAGAATCAATACTGGGAGTCTCAGCGCCGACCTCCCGCATAAATGCCAAATAAGAAAGACATCCTTTCCCAACCATCCATTGGGCCTTGAGGAAAGATATTACCCTGCTGGGTACATAATCAGTCGTGCCTCGCCCCTAGCACCGGAGTGTCCAGCAGATGAACTAGGTCGAGAAGAACCCTGGACAGATGGGGCTTGTGAAGAACTCTATGCTGGCATAGCGCTGAGAGATGGCTGGCTCTGGTGCGAACCCTGATAACCACAGCCAGAAGATAACCCACGATGATCTGAGCGGGCTGGCTGTGAAGACCTGAAAAAGCGACCTCGGCTCTACTGACCCTGGCCCCTGGTCTGAGTGCCACTAGAACTAGCTGATCCCCGAGGCCTCTCAGCCTCCCTCTCTTCTTGCTCCCTGCAATGATCTATTTCTATGTCGCGAGCGACATCCACAACATCCTCAAAGAGTGGCTCAAAACCCTCTCTCGGGTCATCAGAATACGGATAGGATAAATAAGGCCATCAACAAAATGTCCAATCCCCTCCCGGTCAGTAGGAACCAACCACGGTGCATATCTGGATAACTCTGTGAATCTGATCTCATACTCCGACACTGACATGTCTCCCTGGCGAAGCCCCTCAAACTGTCTATGCATCTCTTCTCTCTGTGATCGAGGTACCCACTTCTCGAAGAACATAGTGGAGAACTCTCGCCATGATAATAGTGTTGCCCCTGCCGGTCTACGGCGCTCATAAGCCTCCCACCAAGCGAAGGCTGGTCCCTAGACTGGAAGGTAGTAAAGGATACACCGCTAGACTCTAAGATCCCTGCCGTACGGAGCATCCGACGGCACTTGTCGAGAAAACCTTGGGCGTCCTCGCCCGGAGCACCGCTGAAAATAGAAGGAGATAACCTGCTAAATCTCTCAAGACGACACTGCTTGTCGTCAGTCATAGCTGGGACCCTGTCCCCCGAACCTGAACAGCTGGCTATACTGGGACTACATGCAGAACTTGAGGAGCCTCAGGTGTCTGCAAGCCCTGCACTGCTGGCTCTGAAGTGCGTGTTGCGGGGGTCTGATGACCACCCCCGGTCCTTGATGCAGCTGCTACGGTGGTAACTGAAACCGCATGTGACAGGCCAGTGCAAACTACTAATATCTGAGCCAGGGTCTCCTATAAACCCGGAATGACAATGGGCACAGCTGGTGCCTGAACTGGTGCTACTGGAGCCTCAGCAACTGGAGACTGTAGGTCAGTTGGCACTACATCAGTTGCCCTACCTTCGCCACGACCACGACCACGACCACGGCCGCGTCCACGGCCTCTAGCAGGTGGCAATGGTGGTCGTCCACCTCGTCCGGAAGCTCAAGTTCTCGCCATCTGCGAGAGAATAGAATATCAAAGTTCGGTTTTGGATCAACAAAATCGCACGACAAGAATTTCAAGAATTTGAAGCTTTCCTAAAAGGTTTGCAGCCTCCCGAGGATAAGCACAGGTGTCCCTGTACCGATCCACGAGACTCTACTAAACCGGCTCATGACTCGCGAAACCTGTTAACTTAGGCTCTGATACCAACTTGTCACGACCCAAACCCCGGTCATGATGGCGCCCAAAACATTGCTAGGCAAGACCGACCATGTTATCCATATTACCAGACAATTATTAATTAATACTGATCAATTAACATTAATAGCTTGTTTTCATATCAAAAACAATAAGTGTGGAAATAGAAACATACAAAATACAGCCCAACAATCGCGGTGTCACAAGTCTGAGCCTTTACATATGGAAAATATCCTACACAATCAAGTCTAAGCAGACTAACAAATGACAAAAATGATAGAGAGGAAGAGATCAAGTCCTGCGGACGCCGGCAGCTACCTCGAAGTCTCCTCGGAATAACAGTAATGAAGCAGCTGCGATAGCTCAACTGCCCTCCTAAACATCTGGATCTGCACAAGAAAGTGCGGGGGAGTGGGGTGAGTATATTTCAACTCGGTGAGTAATAATAATAAATAACAACTGAAAGTAAGAACACTTGTACTATCACTAAATAGTTCTAAGGGTAACCTCACAGGTAAGTCATCTCCCTAGTGATTAGCCCATTTCTAGTCCACAACTGTCTCACAAGCGCTATCCAATATATATAGCGCTGCGGTGTGCAGCCCGATCCAATATATAGATATAGTGTTGCAGCGTGCAGCCCGATCCAATATATATAGTGCGCTCACTAGTGGTGTGTACAGACTTCGGAGGGGCTCCTTCAGCCCAAGCGCTATAATATTACGGCGTGCAGTCCGATCCACATATATATTACTGCGGCGTGCAATTCGATCTAATATATATATATATATGTATATATATATATAGCGTTGCGGCGTGCAGCCCGATCCGGTATGTATATCAATACCTCACAGCGGGTCCTCGACCCCATGTCAATCAATATAGACTTGGCCTCTCATGCCCACTCAGCTAGAATAGGGAATCCCACCCCAGGTAGTCTCTCTCAGGGTACACATCTAGTACTGGCTCACGATATGCTATACAGCTATGAATGCGGCTGAGTGTATGTGTCCAACATGATATAAGGGTCACTTAGCTCTACAGGCTTCCCTAATACTCTATAGATCGGCACAAGGCCCCAAACACAACTACCAGCCCAATTACACAGATATAAGCTCAATCTCAGTCATTATACACAGTAAACTATCAGTCGGAAAGGACCAAGTCCAAATCCCCATTCACAATACCACCACGCTCGTCACATGATGCGTGTTTCATCTCAGCATAGCACTGTATAGTGCAAGTACGGGGTTTCAAACCCTTAGTACATCATTTACTACCACCACTCACCTCGAATTGGTAGAAGTCCTAGCGGTAGAAGTTCTAGCTCGCCTTGCGCTAGCCTTGCAAATCAACCTCCTCGGATGCCAAATCTGATCAAAATCAATAAGAATACATCAAAATAGGCTAAATAGACATAACCCAATCGAAATAACTCAATTTACACCAAAACCCACTAAGTTATCATAATCCGACTTTTGGTACGCTTCTCGAAAAATTACAAAAGTTACATTTTTAGAATCCTTATCTATACACGAGTCCATGCATATAAAGTTTATCAAAATCGGACTCTGTTTGCCCATTCAAATCGGTGATTTACCATAGCCCAGGATTAGAGAAAAAATCCCCCATAAATCCTTCCATTTTTAGTGAAATAAATGAAGATTCTAAGATAAAATCGTGTATTTAGACCATAAAACTTACCTCCAATGTTTTCCCGATGAAATCCCCTTCAAATCCCGTCACTTTGCTCTCAAAGAACTCAAAAATGGAGGAACAATGGCATGCGATCGCGATGAACAAAGTTTAGCAGGCCTGTTTTTCTTCTACGCGATCGCGTGGATCCTGATGCGATCGCGATACCCAGCTAAATAACTCAACGCGATCGCGACACTGGCTACTGCGACCGCGTTGCTCCCAATCCTGACCTTACACGATCGCACCCCACACTTCGCGATCGCGAAGGGTAAAAACCCTCAGCTCTCCAGTACTCTACGTGATCACGTGGCTACTAATGCGATCGCGAAGAGCAAATGTCTGCTGCACTTATGGCAGCAGACCTGACCCTTCATTTAGCCAAAAATGGTTCGTTAGGACCCCCGGATTCATCCCGAGGCCCCCGGGACCCCAATGAAAACCACCAACCTGCTCCAAAACACGATACGAACTTGTTCAAATCATAGAAACACACCCTTAAACACGGAAATCATCGAATCAAAGCAAATTCAAGCCTAAGTTTCAACTAGAACTTCCGAAACCAACATCCAATCAAAAACCCGACCAAATGATGTCCGAATGATCAAAAAATTTGTAAGCATATCCAAAATCACCTAACGAAGCTACTGCAACTATCGGAATTCCATTCCGACTCCTAGATCAAAATCTCACCTACCGTTCGAATTTTGCCAAAATTCAACCTTAGCCAATTCAAGCCTAAAACTACACCGGACCTCCAAATTCAATTCCGATCACTCTCCTAAGCCACAAATGACCTCCCGAAGCTGACCGAATCATCAGAATTCGATTCCGAACTCTCTAACTCACAAGTCAACATCCGGTTGACTTTTTCCAACTATGCATTATCCTAAGAGACTATTTGTCTCATTTCCAACCAAACTCAATCTGAATTGACTCAAACTCACCAAACACACATATTGAAATATGAACAAGCATATAACGGGGAAAATGGGGTGATAACTCACATGATGATGGGACGGGTATATATATATATATATATATATATATATATATATATATATATATATATATATATATATATATATATATATATATATATATATATATATATTGATCCACTAATAAATTTTCTTCTATATTAGCTAGAAATATTGAAGTGAAAAGTTAATTCAACACTAAAAAATCTAAAATAGAGAAAAAACAAAAAAATACATAAATTGAGATAATCTATCTATATCTATACTATATTAAAAGGAGAGTAGTATGCATTGTGGTTAAGCCAAGTGGCAAGCTAAAATGAAGCCACTTGGCAATTTTAAGACAACATTAATTAATTAAAATTATAAATAAAAATACATTTAGTGGAAGTAGTTTAATTAATTTTATACATAATCTAAATAAATCTTAGATAAATCTATATATATATATATATATATATATATATATATATATATATATATATATATATATATATATATATATATATATATATATATTTTGATCCACTCATAGATTTTCTTCTATATTGGCTAGAAATATTGAAGTGAAAAGTTAATTAAACACTAAAAAATTAAAATAGAAATAAAATACAAAAATACATAAATTGAGATAATCTATCTATATCTATATCTATATTATATTAAAAGGAGAGTATCTATCTATAATTAAAAGCCAAAGACAAAAGCTTCTGATGAAGCCAAGTGTCACAACAAGGATAGACAAGTGGCTCATTAGGACATTGTTCCTAATTTATAGCAACTATAAAAAAACTAATTACAATTTTATTTTAATTAGGATTAGAAGGAAGATTAAATTTTGTTTTTAAAAAAAAATATAAAAAGTGAATCCATTCCTTCCAAAACCGTCAGATCTCTTCTTAAACATCGTCTATATTCTACCAAATTTATAGTAACTGAAAAGAAGGAGGTAAAAATATTTTTATTATGATTAGTATTTGAAGAATATTTTTAAAAAAAAATGTAAATGAAAACGGTTGATATTTATTTATAACCGTGACTTTTTTCCTTATTTGTAGGAAGTTTAAAAAAGGAGTTATAAATTTATTTTTATAAAGATTAGGTTATGAAGAATATATTTTTTAAAAATATAAATCAAAACGGTTAAGTTTCATTCAGAATCGTCAACTTTGAAAATTTCTGTATTATTTAGTTTTTCTCCATTTAGTTTTTTTTTTTTTTAAATTACTCTTATTCAATTTAAAAAAAATTACTCTCCCACACGTCCCCTCTATATGTGAGGGATAATGAATTCCTTTTTAAAAGTGAAGTTGTAACGTGTCTTTGAGGAAAAAACTGCTTTTTTAGAAGATAACTTCTGTCTTTTTATATATAACCATTCACTGTTTTTTTTAATTATATCTTCTATAATAAAAGCCAAACCCAAAATAGTGTGTTTTATGTTTTTTAAACTTGCCAAAGCATTGTATTGCAATCAACAACGATTGGAAGATAAAAGAATATCTACATGGCAAGAACACAGTATTATTCGTACATACACTAACATCATTTCTACTGCATTTGAAAAGATAGCACCAAAATAGATGACTCCATAACTGTAAGTCGTTATAATTGTTAGTTTATGGGTTATATTTTGTTATTATCAATGCTATATCATGTGGTTAATTGTGATACAATTAATAGTACATGTTGTCATTTGAATACAGTTTTTAGTTTTTGATTTTTTGTTAACCTATAATATATTGTTTAAATTTTGATGCAATACAAATGTCTATTGTTAGCAATGTGTGACGACCCAAAGGGTCATCACTTGTTTTCCTCATTTGTTCCGCGCTTTCGAGGCCTTGAATACCTTATTTTATATTGCCTCAATTTACGTGCGTAGTCCGAGCACGTAGCCGGGAAAATTTTTGTGTTAGAATATGTGAATTCTATGGAAAATTTGAAGAAATTTGATATTAATATTCATAGAGTTGACTTCGGTTAATATTTTTGGTAAACGGACCCAGACCCGAGATCGAACAGTCCCGAAAGGTCTGTAGGAAAATATGGGACTCGGGCATGCGTCCAGAGTCGAATTCCGAGGCCTAGAGCCCAAGATATGAATTTTTGTGTTAAACTGTTTTGCTGAAATTATTAATGAAAATGGAAATGAAAATTGATTAAAAGACCATGGTATCGGGCTCGTATTTTGGTTCCAACGCCCGGTACAAGTCTTATACATTATTTAAGTACTTCCTGCAAAGTTTGACGGAATTAGAATGTCGTTTAATGTGTTTTGAACCATGAGTTCCAAATTTGGAAGTTTATGAAGTTTAAAAGAAGAAATCATGAATTTGAGGCTTAATTCTATGAAAACGATGTTATATTGGCGATTTGATCGCGCGAGCAAGTTCGTGGTATGTTTCTGAGGTTGTGTGCATGTTTGGTTTGGAGCCCGAGGGTTCGGGTAAAGATTTGATAGGCCGTTAGAGCAAATTTTGAAAAATAACACAGCTGGTATTTTTCCCCGGCTAATATCTTCGCAATTGTGAGCAATCCCAAAAACAGCCGAGGTTCGCAAATGCAAACAAAATGTCGCAAAAGCGAAGTGGCCCAGGATTAGGCCTGACTCGCAAATGCGAAGCAGCTCATAGAAGCCTTACGTTCGCAAATGCGAACAAAATGTCGCAAATGCGAGGCTGCCCTGTATTGGGCTTAGTTCGCAAATGCGAACATATCCTCGCAAATGCGAGTTCCGCAGCCCAGACCTGTCATGTTCGCAATTGTGAACATATGTTCGCAATTCCCATATCCGCAGCTGTGCAATCTAATACTTAAACGATTTTAAACCCCCTTTTCACCATTCTTTCAAAACCCAAAATATCACAAACGATTTTCCAAGAGCAACATCACTCCAAATCACTTGTGAGTCAATTTTTACTCAACTCTTTCAATTCCTAACATCATTAAACATGTTTTTCATGAGAAATCAAAGGTTTTTATGGTTGAAATTGTTGTTTTTGGGTAGTACCTAGGTTTTTCATAAATTGGGGAATTGAACCTCGATTCGAGGTCCAATTTAAAAAAAATCATATAATTGAACTCATGAGGGAATGGGTAATCGGATTTTGGTCCGAACCCCGAGTTTCCACCACGTGGGACCGGGGGCATTTTGGGAAATTTTGGGTAAAACTTTGAGAAAACCATTTTTATGCATCCAAACCAATTTATATAGTATTTATTAAAGTAATTGAAGATTAGATTCGAGCAAGTTGAAGGTTCAATTTTGAGGTAAAGCGATAGTGCAAGGTTAATTGGACTTCAAGGCTTTGAGGTAAGTGTTTGATCTATCCTAGCTTGAGGGAATAGGATTGAGTGTGATAATTGCTAATTGCTATGTGATCGAGTGCGGTGTATAGGCGTGGTGATGAGCATCTATACACAGGCGTCTAGCATGACCGTGAGTCGTTGTTGACACATGTTGTGAGTTAATGTAGAATGTTCTTAAGACATGTTCTTGAGCCCTTGTCGGGTTGTGAAGGTTGATTATTATTTCCCTTGTCGGGACCTTGTTGTGTTGTTGATATTGTTCCCTTGCCGGGATATTGTTATGATTATTGTTTTCCCTTGCCAGGAGGGTTCATATTACTTGTTTCATTCTTTTGCCCTTGACTGTGATTGTTATTTGGGTGAAGAAAAGTGATAATGCATGAAGGGTGATGTCGTGCCATTTTTACTTATGTTCGCACGAAGGATCACTCCGTGCCGTTGTTCATTAATTTATGCACGAAGGATCATTCCGTGCCATGTTTATTAATTTATGCACGAAGGGACATACCGTGCCGTTGTTACTTAAACCATGCACGAAGGATCATTCCGTGCCATGTTTATTAATTTATGAACAAAGGGACATTCCGTGCCGTTGTTACTTAATTTATGCACAAAGGATCATTCCGTGCCATGTTTATTAATTTATGCACGAAGGGACATTCCGTGCCGTTGTTACTTAAACCATGCACAAAGGATCATGCCGTGCCATGGATGTGTGAGGATGAGAGTAAAAGCACGAAAGGTGATGCCGTGCACTTTTATTTGATTATTTGGTGAGGATGAGAGTAAAAGCACGAAGGGTGATGCCGTGCAACCATTTGAACTTCTTGCTTTACAATAACTATTTTTGCTACACTCTGTTTTTATCTTACTAATTTATTATGTGTTGTTGATTGTGCTCCCCCAGCATGTTACCTCCTTTGTTATTGTGTTGCTCAAAATCTCTGTTATTTTGTGGTACATACATATATAGAACTGCACAGGTTTATGTGAGTGTCTGGTCCTAAGCTTGTCACTTCATCGGGATAGTCCAGGCACTTACCAGCACATGGAGTCGGATTGTGCTGATACTACACTTCTGTGCGTTTTTGCACAGGTCCAGGTTTTGAGCAGGAGCAGCAGCAGTAGTACACTAGCGGGATTATCGTACTTCCGAGACCGAGGTAGCTTGCAGGCGTCCGCAGGCCCGGCGTCTCCTCTATTTACTTTTATTATTGTTGTGGTCTCATTGTTCGAGATAGACGATTATTATTTATTTTCTTTCAGACCATTATGTGCAGTTATTCCTTAGTAGTTCGTGATTTTGTGACTCCACATCTTGGGTAGAGGATTTATGTTAGTTACTTTACACTATTATTCATCTTTTATTCGAATGACTTCCGTATTTAAAAATTTGAGTATTATTCTTGCTATTAAATATGAGAACAAAATGATGTATAAATAGGAAGATGGTGAATGAATTCGCTTGCCTAGCTTCCACGAGTAAGTGCCATCACGATCCCGATGGTGGGGGATATCCGGGTCGTGACAAGTTGGTATCAGAGCTCTAGGTTATATAGGTCTCACAACTCATGAACAAGCTTAGTATCGTCTGAGGAGTAGGTACGGAGACGCCTGTACCTGTCCTCCAGAGTCTATTGAGTTAGGAAAAGTCTCTCATTTGTTCCTTTTTGTCGTGCGATTTGTTCCTCAAATACTGATTGAATTTCTACTATGTCCTTTCGTAGATGGTGAGGACACGCGCTTCTTCATCCGCTGATCAGCAGCCTGAGCCCCAGGCAACTCCCGCGAGGGGTAGGGGCAGGGGCCGAGGCCGTGTCGGAGGCCGTGGTAGGGGCAGAGCTCAGCCCCAAGCAGCGGTTCCAGAGGTGGAGCCCCATGTTGAAATTGGAGAGGAGGTTCCAGCCCCAGCAGCTCCAGTGGGCCCAGTCCAGGTCCCATGGGAGGTCTTATTTACCCCGGATCTTCAGGAGGCTTTGGTCAGAATAGCGGGTTTTATGGACAGTGTTGCCAGAGCAGGCTTATTACCAGTTGCACCAGCCACTTTTCACGCTGGAGGAGGGATATAGACTTATGTTGCTCGTACTCCTGAGCCAGTAGCTTCCCAGGCTCAGGCACCAGTAGTTCAGCCAGCAGTGGCCATTCAGACAGGCACTACAGCTCAGGCCGAAGACGGAGCGGCCATGACTTATGATGCTCTATGGAGACTTGATCGGTTCTCCAAGCTTTTTACCACTACTTTCAGCGGTGCCACATCAGAGGATCCCCAGGACTTCTTATTCAGTTTCCATGAGATTCTCAAGATAATGGGAATAGTGGAATCCAATGGGGTTGATTTTTGCACATTCAGGCTTGTAGGATCCGCAAGACTTGGTGGAGAGATTTTTGTTTGACTCGACCAGCAGGGTCCCCGACTTTAACATGGGACCAATTTGCGGAGTTATTTTTGGAGAAGTTTATCCCTATTACCCAGCGATAAGCACTTCGGAGGCAGTTTAAGCGCCTCCAGTAGGGTTTCATGACTGTTAACTAGTATGAGACGAGGTTTGTTGATCTGGCATGTCATACGGTTGTGATACTCCCCACAGATCGGGAGAGGGTCCACAGGTTTATAGATGGGCTAAATCAGTCGATCCAACTTCAGATGGCTATGGGAGTTGGGAGTGATATATCTTTTTAGGAGGCAGCTAATGCGGCTCGTAGGGTTGAGATGGCTCTTGCTCGGGGAGGTAATTATCCTTCAGATAAGAGGCCTCGTCATTCCGGCAGATTTAGTGGTACTTCATATGGAGGTAGGGATTCTTATGATAGGGGCCGGTCTTCCAGGCCTTTTCAGTCAGCTCTCCAGGCTTCGCAGGGCGGGGGTAAAGATCGTAGAGGTGGAGGTCAAGACCGTAGAGGTGGAGACCATCCCGCCAGAGGTAGAGGTCAGCCAGTAGATGACTGTCCCTGAGACGTAGCTCATAGGGGAGGTGCCGATCCCCGATTTTATGCTTTACCAGCTACGCCAGAGGCAGAGGCATCAGATGCTGTGATTACAGGTACCATTCTGATTTGTGATAGAGGTGCTTCAGTATTATTTGACCCCGGGTCTACATATTCATATGTGTCTTCCTACTTTGCACCCTACCTGGCAGTGCCTAGCTATGCCCTGGACATTCCAATTTATGTGTCCACACCAGTGGGTGACTCTATAGTAGTCAATCGGGTGCATCATTCTTGCGTGGTTATATTCGAGGGTCCTGAGACCCATGTTGATATATTGCTATTAGACATGGTGGATTTCGATGTCATATTAGGGATGGATTGGTTGTCTCTGTATCATGCTATCCTAGATTGTCATGCCAAGACAGTGACCTTGGCCTTGCCAGAATCACCCGGACTAGAGTGGAGAGGGACCCGGCCACGACATTCGCAATGTTATTTCATATGTTAAGGCTCGACGCATGGTCGAGAAGGGGTGTCTAGCTTATTTGGCATATGTTCGTGATTCCGGCGCGGAAATTCCTTCTATTGATTTAGTTCCTATTGTACGGGAGTTTCCCGAGGTTTTCCCCCAGACATGTCGGGCATGCTACCCGACAGGGATATTGATTTCTGTATTAATCTGGCACCGGGCACTCAACCCATCTCTATTCCACCGTATCGCATGGCCCCGCTAGAGTTAAAGGAGTTAAAAGATCAGTTGCAAGACCATCTAGAAAAGGGCTTTATCAGGCCTAGTGTTTCTCTCTAGGGTGCACCGATGTTATTTGTGAAGAAGAAGGATGGCTCGATGCAGATGTGTATTGATTATCGGCAATTAAACAAAGTGACGATAAAGAACAAGTATCCACTGCCGAGGATTGATGATTTGTTTGACCAGCTCCAAGGAGCGAGGGTGTTCTCGAAGATAGACTTGAGGTCGAGCTACCATCAGCTGAAGATCAGGGCGGCTGATATTCCTAAGATATCCTTTCGCACTCGGTACGGGCACTATGAATTCTTGGTCATGTCTTTCGGGTTGACCAATGCTCCAGCATCATTTATGGAGTTGATGAATCGGGTGTTCAAGCCTTATCTAGATCTGTTCGTGATAGTCTTTATAGATGATATCCTGGTATACTCCTGCAGCCAAGAAGAGCACGAGCAGCACCTCAGAGTGGTTCTTCAGATTCTGAAGGATAATCAGCTATATGCCAAGTTTTCAAAATGCAAGTTCTGGTTGAGTTCGGTTGCATTCCCGGGTCATATCGTGTCAGTAGAGGGTATTTAGGTGGACCCAAAGAAGATTGAGGCAGTCAAGAATTGGCCTCGACCAGCTTCAGTGACCGGAGATCCGGAGTTTCTTGGGGTTAGCAGGCTACTACCGTCGATTTATAGAGGGGTTCTCTTCTATTGCAGCCCCGATGACCAGGTTGACCTAGAAGGGTGCCCAGTTCAAGTGGTTAGATGAGTGTGAGGCGAGCTTTTAGAAGCTCAAGACAGCTTTGACTACGGCACCAGTGTTGATTTTACCCACGGGTTTAGGGACTTACACAGTTTACTATGATGCATCCCGTACTGGGCTTGGAGCGGTATTGATGTAGGGTGGCAAGGTTATTACTTATGCTTCGAGACAGTTGAAAATCCATGAGAAGAATTATTCGGTTCATGATCTTGAGCTGGCAGCAGTGGCTCATGCCTCAAAGATCTGGAGGCATTATCTATATGGTGTGGTGTGCGAGGTATACACGGATCACAAAAGTCTTCAGTATTTATTCAAGAAAAAAGAGTTAAATGTGCGACAGAGGAGATTGTTAGAGTTGCTGAAAGACTATGATGTCAGTATCCTATATCACCCAGGTAAGGCCAATGTGGTGGCCGATGCGTTGAGTAGAAAGTCTGCCAGCATGGGTAGTCTCGCTTATATTCCGGTCAGAAGAGACCACTTGCTCTAGATGTCCAGGCCTTAGCCAATCGGTTCGTGAGACTAGACATTTCTGAGCCTAGCATAGTGTTAGCCTGCACGGTCGCTCGTTCTTCCCTATTAGAGTGTATCCGTGAGAGGCAGTTCGATGATCCTTATTTGCGTGACCTGAGGGATACTGTACAGCGGGGAGGTGCCACGAAGGTAACTCTAGATGATGACGGAGTATTAAGACTACAGGGGCGAGTTTGTGTGCCCAACGTTGAGGGGATTCGAGAGTTTATCTTAGCGGAGTCCCACAGTTCGCGGTATCTATTCACCTGGGCGCCGCGAAGATGTATCAGGATTTACGGCAGCACTATTGGTGGCGTAGGATGAAGAAATACATTGTTGCGCATGTTGCTCGGTATTTAAACTGTTAGCAGGTTAAATATGAGCACCAGAAGTCGGGTGGTGTATTCTAGAGAATTGAAATTCCCGAGTGGAAATGGGAGCGAATTACAATGGACTTCGTTACTGGACTCCTTTTGACTCAGAGGAGATTTGATGCTATTTGGGTCATTGTTGATAGGCTGACAGAGTCAGCACACTTCATTCCAGTATCAGTCACCTACTCATCTGAGAAGTTAGCAGAGATTTACATCCGGGAGATTGTTCGCCTTCGTGGGGTGCCGGTGTCTTTTATCTCAGATCGCGGTACGCAGTTTACCTCGTGTTTCTGGAGAGCGGTCCAGTAGGAGTTAGGCACCCAGGTTCAGTTGAGTACAACTTTTCATCCTCAGACGGACGGTGAGTCCGAGAGGACTATTTAGATCCTAGAGGACATGCTTCGAGCCTGTGTCATTGATTTTGGAGGCTCGTGGTACCAGTTTATGCCATTAGCAGAGTTCACCTACAACAACAACTACCAGTCCAGCATTCAAATGGCTCCATATGAGGCATTGTATTGTAGGCGATGTCGGTCTCTAGTCGGATGGTTTGAGCCGGGAGAGGCTCGGTTGCTGGGTACAGACCTAGTTCATGAGGCCTTAGACAAGGTCAAGACTATCCAGGAGAGGTTGCGTTCAGCTCAGTCCAGATAGAAGACTTATGCGGATCGTAAGGTCCGAGATGTGGATTTCATGGTTGGTGAGCGGGTACAGCTCCGAGTATCGCCTATGAAGGACGTGATGAGGTTCGGAAAGAAGGGCAAGCTCAGCCCTAGGTATATTGGTCCATTTGAGATTCTGGACCGAGAGGCAATAACATAATGATAGTAACAATAATAAGCAGTTTAAATAAGAATGAATCTGAAATAACAACAATAGGGTAATTACTGCAACCGTCTACAATTAATCTAACGACGAGTAACCAACACAACATAAATTCAAATTAACAAGTCCAGGATCTACGGGAATTGAACCCGCAGTCCCTCTCTATAACCAACAACTCAGGATTCCCTGGAATTTAACCCGCAGTCCCTACATCAGTATCTCTGGGTCTCCGGGAATCGAACCCGCAGCCCTAGGATCTCCGGGAATTGAACCCGCAGTCCGTGCCTCAATATCTCAGGATCTCCAGGAATCGAACCCGCAGTCCGTATCTCAATAGCTCAGGATCTCCGGGAATTGAACCCGCAGTCCGTATCTCAATATCTCAATAAACTTCGGGTCTCCGGGAATCGAACCCGCAGCCCTTGGATCTCCAGGAATTGAACCCGCAGTCCACAAACATTACAACTTTGGGTCTCCGGGAATCGAACCCGCAGCCCTTGGATCTCCGGGAATCGAACCCGCAGTCCACAAACACAACAATAAGAAGGAAAACACAGAGACATGTGAAATACATAACTACACTTACACTAAAACCAGTATCAACAAATATCAAGAAGTTCAAGTAAGACAAATAGGCACTTAGACAGATAATCCTATCTAACCACGCTTTTCTAACGAATACCAGGTAAATGTTACAATTTAATCAGCTAAATAACAGAAATATCACGATTTGAACAGTTCAATTAAGGTGGTTTCCAACAATCTGCGCATGTACACGCCCGTCACCTCGCGTACAAGGCATTTGAATTAAAACATAATATCCTAGCGGAGAAGGTTCCCCCACACGAGGTTAGACAAGCCACTTACCTCGATTCCAGTGCGAAACCGCTAAGAAACGACCCTTTTTCCACGAGTATCCGACTCCGAGTGGCCCGAATCTAGTCAAACCAATTACACAATGTAAATAACATCACAAGTAACTAATTACAATGATAAATTATAGCTACGACGTGGAAGTGGGTGAAATGACCAAAATACCCCTGCAACCATCGGCTCGGAATTGAAATATTTTTACGTTTTCAGAACCCGCGTACTCTTACGAGTCTAACCATATAGAAATCTCCCAAATCGGAGGTCAATTGCTCCCCCTCAACCCAATGGTTTGGTCTATGAACTTCCATGCAATTTCACATTAAAAACTGAAATTAAAAGGTAAATTTAAGAGGGGATTCGTGGAAATTGATCAAAACCGAGTGAGAAACACTTACCCAAATCACCCAGGTGAAATCCCTTCAAAAATCGCCCAAAACAGAGCTCTAGAAGTCAAAAGGTGATAATATGAAGAAACTCTCGAATTTGGGATTTAATCTTTCTGCCCAGGTGTTTACTTCATCGCGATCGCGTAGGGATAATCGCGATCACGTAGAGTAATTTGAGAGGGCTCAGAGATTGTTCATCGCGATCGCGATGTTAAGGATGCGATCGCGGAGAAGAAGGGACCGGTGCATCGCGATCGCGTAGAGATGGATGCGATCGCGTTTAAGAAAAATCCAGGTCCGAGAATTGCCTTACGCGAACGCGTGACTAAGACTGCGATCGCGTGGGGAGGAGTTTTAAAGCATCGCAATCGCGTAGGACAGCATGCGATCGCGAAGAAGCAACTGACAAGGCATCGCGATCGCGGGAGGACCATCGCGATCGCGTAGAAGAGTGGCAGAGACAGTAGTTGCTGCAGTTCAGCTGTGTTATTTAACTCAAAAATGGTCCGTTTGGAACCCCGGATTCATCCCGAGGCCCCCGAGACCCCAACGAAAACTACCAACCTACTCCAAAACACGATACGAACTTGTTCCAATCATAAAACACACCCTTAAACACGGAAATCACCAAATCAAAGCGAATTCAAGCCTAAGTTTCATCCAAAACTTCCGAAACCTACATGCTATCAAAAACCCGACCAAACAATGTCCGAATGACCTAAACATTTGCAGACATATCCAAAATCACCCAACAAAGCTACTGCAACTGTTGGAATCCCATTCCGACGCCCAGATCAAAATCTCACCTATCGATCGGATTTCCAAAAATTTCAAACTTCGGCATTTCAAGCCTAATTGAGCTACAGACCTCCAAAATACATTCCGAACGCGCTCCCATCCCCGAATTCACCTAACGGAGCTAATGGAACCATCGGATTTCCGTTCCGAGGTCATCTTAACACTGTTCCGAATACGGGCCATTTTTCAGTTGTAAGGCTCTCATTAGACTAAGTGTCCCAAAACACTCCAAATTCTAGGACCAAACCTCCCGGCCAACTACAATAGCAGAAATGAACTTAGGGGAACAATTAAATTGGGGATCGGGGCGTAAATTTTAAAAACGACCGGCCGGGTCGTTACACCAAGTTAGTTTTGACATGATTTGTGTCCGCACATCGTGTGGGTCCTAATACTAGTATATTATTAAAAGGTCAGGAAAAAGCCATCTCCTTAAGCCAAGTGACAACCTAAAAAAATGTCACATGGCATAGTTAGTCATTTAGTTTATAATTAGTTATTGGTTATTATTTTTAAATTTAAAATAATAAAAATAAAAAATTACTATATATATATATATATATAACCCGAAAATAAATTATAATTAAATATAAAACCCGAAAAATAAATATATGAAAAAATAACTACCCATTCAAATTGGGTGGGAGTAGTTTCAAATTAGATTTTTTAAATTATTTTAAAATAATAAGCAACAAAATAGCTATTAAAAAAAGAGAAGAACTACCCATTCAAACCGGGAAGTAGTTTCAATTGGAGCTTCAAAGTAATTTTAAAATTAAAAAAGAAATTAAAAAATAATGAATTACCAATTCAAAATTTGGGAGTAGTTTCAAACTAGAGTTTTAAAAATTATTTTAAAATTAAAAAAACCAAAATAAAGAAATGAAAAAATTAAATATAGAACAAAAGTTATTGGTTATTATTTTTGAATTTAAATATATATAAAAATAAAAATAATAAAATAAAATAAAAACTAACATATATATATATATATATATATATATATATATATATATATATATATATATATATATATATATATATATATATATATATTATTTGAATGTTATAAATATTTGAATTAATAAATATAGATATCTTATAATTAAAAAAAATAAATATATAAAATAATAACTACCCATTCAAATTGGATGGGAGTAGTTTCAAGTTGGAGTTTATAAATTATCTTAAAATAAAAAAGTCAAAAAAAAAAAGCTATAAAAAAAGAAAGAAAAATAAAAAATAAAAATAAAAAACTATCCATACAAATCGGGATATAGTTTCAAGTTGGAGTTTTAAAATAATTTAAAAATAAAAAATAAATTTAAAAAATAATAAATTACCAATTCAAATTGGGAATTAGTTCAAGTTGGATTTTTAAAATTATTTTAAAATAAATAAAACTAAAATAAAGACATAAAAGACTTTCGGAGAAAAAATTTAATAAATTAATATGCTAATAAAACTTTCTATTAGTAATGTAATAATATTAAATATTAAATGATATAATTAAAAAAAATACATAAAAAAAAGTTATTCAATGCGTTCTCTGTATAAGTCCTGTTAGTTTAACAAAGATTTTATTCATTAAAATTTAGATAACATTATTAAGAACAATATAATAAATTTTAATAAAAAAAATACTTCAACAGTAATAAATTATAAATCTTCTCATATATGACAAAAAGAAAGCGAATATTAAATATTGGTTACTATAATAAAAAATAATATAGAACAAAAAGTTAATCACTAACTATATAAGTACTTTTGATTTAATGGAGATTTCATCATTGGGTATATCGTATTGATAAGTAAGATTATAATTGAATTTTATTAAAGCAATACAATCTAATAGGATCGAATAAGCTCGACCGTAATTTAATTTAATTAATATCTTTTAATACTGACCGCGCATCGTACGGATACGACTACTAGTTCCCTTAATATTACAAGTAACTCATACTTAATTTGTTACTGCTTCAGTACGTAACATCAATACCGCATCTTTAATCTTTATGCAAAATTCACCTACATTTGAACAGTTCGTCTGGAAAAGACAAAAGAGTAGATACACATACGGTGTTGATGTGAATGCTCTAATTGGCTATTGTTGCTATGATTTAATATTGATAAATCATGCGAATGAATATTTTATACATAAATATTACTACGACATTTAGATATATTTATTATGTACAGATAATTAAGAAATATTTTTCTATAATTAATATTTGATATGAGTGTGGTTAATTTAAATTTGAAAGCGTAATATATTTTTTTGAAAATGCGGTCCAAATTAGAAAATAGGATGATAAAAGTTATTTGAATTTGAGATGAGAAAGTTTTTAAATTTTTATCTATATTATATTAAAATGAATGTGGTATAAATAGATATTAAATTCAAAAAAGCTAATAATAAATATCCACATGACAATGTAATAATATTAGTTATTGAATAATATAATATTAAAAATAAAGAATAAATAGAGAAAAATAAAAATTTATAATTTTTTATCATAGAGAAGAGGCTAAAAATTATTTAAATTTGACATGAGAAAGATTTTTATATTATGACAAGAAAAGTCATAACATGGATAAGCTCACATAACTCAAGTCAATAGATAAAATCAAAAACAAAAATGTTAAATAATTAATAAATTAAAGATAATGTGAGGAAATTTGAAAATCATAAGCTTATAAAATAAATTAAACATAAATATACAATACTTAAAAATATTATTAACATTTAAAATTGTCGAGAAATATTTTTAAAACAAAATAAATACTATTTATTTTATGATTACAAAAATTATATATTCATATAATAAAAAGTCATATAAAATGTAATAAAACTATATATTAGATTAAAATTGCAAAACTATGTTAAATTATTAAAAATTTACTATTAGAAATGAAAGGGAAAGTTGTCACGACCCGGATTTCCCACCATCGGGGTCATGATGTCGCCTACTAAATGGAAGCTAGACAAGCCAAATATTAATTACATCTCCAATAATAACCAATTTCTTATTTAAAACACGTAAATCACAGCGGAATAATCAAAATTAGCGGAAGACTTAGTCAATTATGATAAAGAAAACCCAAACATGATACACTACCCAAGACCGGTGTCACAATACTCACGAACTTCTAAGAATAATACACATAATTGTCTGAAAGAAAATACAAGCTGTTTATCTCGATTACATGAGATAACGGAATGAAAAGCATAGATAGAAGAGACGACGGGTCCTGCGGATGCCTGCAAGGCTACCTCGTAGTCTCAGTAGTCGAAAAATCCACAAGTCGCTACTGCCGCTGCTGCTGTCCATAACCTGTATCTGCGCAAAAGAGCGCAGAGTGTAGTATGAGCACAACCGACCCCATGTGCTGGTAAGTGTCTGGCCTATCCCAGCGAACTAGTGACAAGGCTAAGGCCAGTCACCCACATAAACCTGTACAGTTGCAATATAGATATATATATACAATACATTTATAAGGAAATACTCTGCTCTGAAATAACAGTCAATAACTCACGATATCCAGAATAATCTAATCAACAGAATAAATCTTACTTTCATGTCTCAATTTCCTCTCTCATTTCATATCTCGTGGTAGGCGTACCACCCGCTCCCAACTATCACAGTAATTATATCTTGTGGTAGGCGTACCACCCGCTCCCAATTATCAATAATTATATCTTGTGGTAGGCGTACCACCCGCTCCCAAATATATCAATAGTTATATCTTGTGGTAGGCGTACCACCCGCTCCCAAATATATCAATAGGCTACCGGCAACTATGGCCAATGCCAAGATTTAAGTCACTTTGTGGTCGGCGTACCACACGATCCCAAATTCATAAAATATATATATATCACCGGCATTTAGCCAATAATCTCTATATCAACAATATTTATAATTACCGGTTTTAAACCAATAATTTATAATAATTTCAACAATTTACTTTCATTACCGATATAACACCAATAACTCTTATTCAACAATTTATTCATAACTAAATTCATATTCCTACAAACTAGGATAGAACAAACACTTACCTCGAAAGTCTATGAACGATTCAATCCGTAGCAATGCCTTTTCCTTTTGAATTTGACTCCAATCCAACCGTATCTATACACAATTGATTTCATATCATCAATTCTACTTAACAAACTAGTTCATATTGCTAAATATGATTTTTACAACATTCTGCCCGGAATAGTAAAAATCGACCCCGGGCCCACATAATCGAAACTCAAGTTTCGAACCAAAATAAGTTCACCCAATCCTTCATGAGTTCAAATATACAATTTGTTCTTAAGTTCGACTCCAAAACGAAGTCTAGATCGTAAATTCATTGAAAACCCTTACTATACTAAATTCTCAATTTTTCTACCCATTTACACCTATTTAGGCTTAGGAATTCAAATAATATTGATGGAAAATGAAGAAAACGAGTTAAGAATCACTTACCCAAGAAGTTTGGTGAAGAATAGCTCAAAAATCGTCAAAGGGGTTGTGAAGAAGGGGGTTGAACAGAAATGGGATTTGTTATCCCGTTTCTGTTCTGTTTTGGGATTAAAATGACTGGGCAAAAGTTTGTTCTACGCGATCGCGTGAATTGGTTCGCGATCGCGGAAGGCAAATATTCAACACTACGCGATCGCGTGGACAATGCTGCGATCGCGTAGAAGAATTTCGCTGGGTGGCTAATTTGTACTACGCGATCGCGTGAAAAGGGTCGCGATCGCGTTGAAGGAAAACGGAAGGCTACGCGATCGCGTGCAGACGGATGCGATCGCGTTGAAGAAGGACAGAAAGCTTCGCGATCGCGTGCAGACAGCTGCGATCGCGTTGAGTAATGTGACAAGGCAGTGCGATCGCGTGTACAAGGCCGCGATCGCGTAGAGTAAAATGTCTGTGTAAAAATTGCAGAAAATCTGCCAGTTTTCTAAGTCCAAAAACACCCCGAACCACCTCCGAAACACTCCCGAGCCCTCGGGGCTCCAAACTAAATATGTACACTAACTCAAAAACATCATACGAACTTGCTCGCGCGATCAAATCGCTAAAATAACATCAAAATCAATGAATTGAGCCTTAAAACTCAAGAATTCTTTAAAATTCCTTAATTTCCAAACTTTCCAATTTAAGGCCGAAACACGTCAAACGACGTCCGTTTTCAACCAAACTTTACAGGAAGCGCTTAACCAATATATATGACCTGTACCGGGCGTCGGAACCAAAATACGAGCCCGATAACAGTACTTTTTAATAAAAAAAATCAGTTTCATTTTCCTTAAACATTTTCAGAAAACAATTTAACAGAAAAATTCTTTTACTGGGGTTCTAGACCTCGGATTTCAATTCCGGACATATGCCCAAGTTCCATATTTTTCTACGGATTTTCTGAAACAATCAAATCATGGATCCGGGTCCGTTTACCAAAAATGTTGACCAAAGTCAACCATATCAATATTAATATCAAAATTCTTCAACTTTTTCACATATTTCACATATTTCAACATAAATCTTTTCCAGCTTTGTGCCCGGACCGTGCACGCAAATCGAGGCAACTATAAATGAGGTTTTCAAGACCTCAAAAGCTCGGAATGATTAATAAAACAAGTGATGACCCTTTGGGTCGTCACAATCTCCACCTCTAAAACAACCGTTCGTCCTCGAACGGACAAAAGAAGAGGAAGTACCTGAGTTGGGGAACAAATGAGGGTAGCGGCTCCGCATATCGGACTCGGACTCCCGGGTCGATGCCTCAGGAGGCTGACCTCTCCACTGAACACGCACAAAAGTATAACTCTTCGACCTTAACTGTCGAACCTGCCGGTTTAGAATGGCCACCGGCTCCTCCTCATAGGATAGATCATTGTCCAATTGGACAGTACTGAAGTCTAACACATGTGTGGGATCGCCGTGGTATCTCCGAAGCATAGATACATGAAAAGCTGGATGCACGGCTGATAAGCTAGGCGGCAAAGCTAATCTGTAAGCCACCCCTCCCACTCTGTCTAGAATCTCAAATGGGCCAATATACCTAGGGCCGAGCTTGCCCTTCTTCCCAAACCTCATCACACCCTTCATAGGCGACACTCGGAGCAATACTCGTTCGCCAACCATGAAATCTACATCTCGAACCTTACGATCCGCATAAGTCTTCGGCCTGGACTGAGCTGAACGCAATCTCTCCTGAATAGTCTTGACCTTATCCAAGGCCTCCCGAACTAAGTCTGTACCCAACAACCGAGCCTCTCCCGGTTCAAACCATCCGACTGGTGATCGACATCGCCTACCATACAACGCCTCATACGGAGCCATCTGGATGCTAGATTGGTAACTGTTATTGTAGGCGAACTCTGCTAATGGTAGAAACTGATCCCACGAGCCTCCAAAATCAATAACACAGGCTCGAAGCATGTCCTCAAGAATCTGAATAGTCCTCTCGGACTGGCCATCCGTCTGAGGATGAAATGCTGTACTCAACTGAACCTGGGTGCCTAACTCCTGCTGGACCGCTCTCCAGAACCGCGAGGTATACTGCGTACCCCGATCAGAGATAATAGATACTGGCACTCCATGAAGACGAACAATCTTCCTAATGTAAACCTCCGCTAACCTCTCTGATGAGTAGGAGACAGATACTGGAATAAAGTGTGCTGACTTGGTCAGCCTATCAACAATGACCCAAATAGCATCAAATTTCCTCCGAGTCAAAGGAACTCCAGTAACGAAATCCATAGTGATCCGCTCCCATTTCCACTCGGGAATTTCAATCCTCTGGAATACACCACCAGGTCTCTGGTGCTCATATTTCACCTGCCTGACAATTTAGACACCGAGCGACATATGCAACGATATCTTTCTTCATCATGTGCCACCAATAGTGCTGCCGTAAGTCCCGGTACATCTTCGCGGCGCTCGGGTGAATAGAATACCGCGAACTGTAGGCCTCCGCCAAGATCAACTCTCGAGTCCCTTCAACATTGGGCACACAAATTCGACCCTGCAATCTCAATACTCCATCATCATCTAGATTTACCTTCGTGGCACCTCCCCGCTATATTGTATCTCTCAAATCACGCAAATGAGGATCATCAAATTGCCTCTCACGGATATGCTCTAATAGAGAAGAACGAGCGACCGTGCGGGCTAACACCCTGCTGGGCTCCGAAATGTCCAATCTCACGAACCGGTTGGCTAAGGCCTGGACATCTCGAGCAAATGGTCTCTGACTGACCGGAATATATGCAAGACTACCCATGCTGGCGGACTTTCTACTCAATGCATCGGCCACCACATTGGCCTTACCTCTGGGTGATATAAAATAGTAACATCATAGTCTTTTAGCAACTCTAGCCACCTTCTCTGCCTCATATTCAACTCTTTCTCCTTAAACAAATACTGAAGACTCTTATGATCGGTGTATACTTCACATGCTACACCATACAAATAATGCCTCCAGATCTTCAATGCGTGAATAATCGCCGCCAATTCTAGATCATGCACTGGATAGTTCTTCTCATGAATCTTCAACTGCCTCGAAGCATAGGCAATAACCTTGCCATCCTGCATTAACACCGCACCAAGCCCAATACGGGAAGCATCACAATAAACAGTATAAGGTCCCGTACCTGTGGGTAAAACCAATACCGGTGTCGTGGTCAAGGTTGTCTTGAGCTTTTGAAAGCTCGCCTCACATTCATCGGACCATTCAAATTGAACACCCTTCTGGGTCAATCTGGTCAGTGGGGTTGTAATAGACGAAAATCCTTCTACGAATCGGCGATAATAACCCGCTAACCCCAAGAAACTCCGAATATCTGTGGCTGATGTCGGTCTAGGCCAGCTCTTGATTGCCTCAATTTTCTTCGGATCAACCTGAATACCTGTTGCCGTCACAATATGACCCAGGAATGCAACTGAACTTAGCCAAAATTCACATTTTGAAAATTTTGCATATAGCTGGCTATTTCTCAGAGTCTGTAAGGCCACTCTGAGATGTTGCGCATGCTCCTCCTGTCTGCGGGAATATATTAATATGTCATCAATGAAGACTATTACAAACAAGTCTAAATAAGGCCGGAACACCCGATTCATTAATTCCATAAAAGTCGCTGGAGCATTTGTCAACCCAAAAGACATGACCAGAAATTCATAATGTCCATACCGAGTGCGGAACGCGGTCTTAGGGACATCAGATGCCCTAATCTTCAGCTGATGATAGCCAGATCTCAAATCTATCTTTGAAAATACCTTGGCACCCTGAAGCTGGTCAAATAAATCATCAATTCGCGGAAGTGGATATTTATTTTTGATAGTCACCTTGTTTAACTGTCGATAGTCAATGCACATCCTCATCGAACCATCTTTCTTCTTTACAAATAATACAGGTGCACCCCACGGCGAAACACTGGGCCTAATGAAACCCTTTTCAAGTAAATCCTGCAACCGTTCCTTCAATTCTTTTAACTCTGGCGGAGCCATACGGTATGGGGGAATGGAAATGGGCTGAGTGCCTGGAGCCAAATCAATGCAAAAATCAATGTCCCTATCGGGCGGCATACCTGGCAAGTCTGAAGGAAATACTTCAGGAAATTCGCGAACCACAGGCACAGAGTCAATAGAAGGAACCTCAGCACTAGAATCACGGACATAGGCCAAATAAGCCAAGCATCCCTTTCCAACCATACGCCGAGCTTTAACATAAGAAATAACATTACGGCTAGTATGACCTGAAATTCCTTTCCACTCTATACGAGGCGAATTCGGCAGGGCTAAAGTCACAGTCTTGGCATGGCAATCTAAAATAGCATGATACGGAGATAGCCAGTCCATGCCTAGTATAATATCGAAGTCCACCATATTTAGTAGTAATAAATTAGCACGGGTCTCAAGACCCTCAATTACTATAATACATGACCGATGAACTCGATCAACCACAATAGAGTCGCCTATTGGTGTAGACACATGAACAGGAACACTCAGTGGATCACTGGGCTGAATCAAGTATGGTGCAAAATAGGAAGACACATACGAATATGTAGATCCAGGGTCAAATAATGCTGATGCCTTTCTATCACAAACCAAAATAATACCTGTAATGACGGCATCAGAAGACTCAGCCTCTGGTCTGGCGGGAAGTGCATAACATCGGGGTTGTGCCCCACCACCCTGAGCAGTATCTCTAGGACGATCAGCTACTGGCTGGTCTCTACCTCTATCGGTCTGAGCTCCACCTCTATGACCTCTACCTCCACCTCTATGTCCTCTACCTCCGCCTCTAGCCGGCTGGGTAGGCTGTGAGGGAACTGGGGCCTGAATCATGGCAAGAGAACCCTGCTGGTGAGATCTGTCAGAAGCTCGAGGGCAATACCTTGCAATGTGCCTAAGATCACCGCACGTAAAACAAGCCCTCGACTGCTGAAAATGGCGAAGTGGTGGTGCACTGATAGGCTGCTGATCAGAGTAGCGTGGCTGAGAATTACGATCACCCGAAGCATCATGAGAAACCTGAAGAGCTGACTGATAAGGCCTAGGAGGATGGCCTCTATCATAAAAATCTCTATCTCCGGACGAGGTACCGCTGAATCTACCAGAATTACGAGATCTCTTCTCTGATCCATGTCTCGCTCCCTATGACAGAGCCATCTCGATCCGGCGGGCTGCATTAGCCGCCTCCTGAAAAGTGATTTCAGTTCCTGCACCCATAGCCATCTGTAGCCGAATTGGCCGATTCAAGCCATCAATAAACCTCCTCACTCTCTCCCGCTCTGTGGGAAGTATGATAACAGCATGACGAGCCAGGTCCACGAACCTAGTCTCGTACTGTGTGACAGACATAGAACCCTGATGAAGACGCTCAAATTGTGTGCGCATAATCTCCCGCTGAGTTGCTGGAAGGAACTTCTCTAAGAATAATTCTGCAAACTGCTCCCAAGTCAAAGATGACGATCCCGCTGGCCTGGTTAGACAATAATCTCTCCACCAAGTCTTGGCGGAACCAGATAACCGAAAAGTAGCAAAATCCACACCATTAGTCTCCATAATACCCATAGTACGGAGAACTTCGTGGCAGCTGTATAGGAAATCCTGTGGATCCTCTTAATGAGTGTCACTGAATGTGGTAGTGAACAGTTTGGTAAACCTGTCCAATCTCCACAACGCATCAGCAGACATGGCTGCACCATCATTAGACGGAGTCGCAATAATAGGCCGAACTGCCTCAACTGGCTGAATCACAGGATCTTGAGCCTGAGGAATTACTGGCTCCGGAGTGCGCGTAGCAGGAGTCTGATTACCTCCTCCGGCCTGAGAAGTAGCCGGTGCTACCGGTAATAAGCCTGCTCTGGTGATGTGATCCATAAAACCTGCTATACGGACCAAAGCATCCTGTAGATCCGGTGAAAACACAGCTCCTCCTGGGACCTGAGCTGGGCCTACTGGAGCTGCTGGGGCTGGAACTTCCTCCTCGATATGAACCTGAGGTTCTGCCACTCGTGCTGCTGCTCGGGGCTGAGCTCTGCCCCTTCCTTGTCCTCTAGGACGACCTCGACCTCGGCCTCTACCCCTAGTAGGAGCTGCCGCTGCTGGGACCTCGGGCTGTTGGTCAGTAGATGAGGATGCACGTGTCCTTACCATCCTGCGGAAGAACAGAGTAGAAGTTCAATTAACATTCAAAAGATCAAGTCGCACGACCGGAAAGAATAAAGAGAATATTTTCCTAACTCTGTAGCCTCTGGAGGATAAATACAGACGTCTCCGTACCGATCCTTCAGACTCTACTAAGGTTGTTCGTGAGTTGTGAGACCTGTGCAACCTAGTGCTCTGATACCAACTTGTCACGACCCGGATTTCCCACCATCGGGGTCATGATGGCGCCTACTAAATGGAAGCTAGACAAGCCAAATATTAATTACATCTCCAATAATAACCAATTTCTTATTTAAAACACGTAAATCACATCGGAATAATCAAAATTAGCGGAAGACTTATTCAATTATGATAAAGAAAACCCAAACATGATACACTACCCAAGACCGGTGTCACAATACTCACGAACTTCTAAGAATAATACACATAATTGTCTGAAAGAAAATACAAGCTGTTTATCTCGATTACATGAGATAACGGAATGAAAAGCATAGATAGAAGAGACAACAGGTCCTGCGGACGCCTGCAAGGCTACCTCGTAGTCTCAGTAGTCAAAAAATCCACAAGTCTCTACTGTCGCTGCTGCTGTCTGTAACCTGTATCTGCGCAAAAAGAGCGCAGAGTGTAGTATCAGCACAACCGACCCCATGTGCTGGTAAGTGCCTGGCCTATCCCAGCGAACTAGTGACAAGGCTAAGGCCAGTCACCCACCTAAACCTGTACAGTTGCAATATAGATATATATATACAATACATTTATAAGGAAATACTCTGCTCTGAAATAACAGTCAATAACTCAAGATATCCAGAATAATCTAATCAACAGAATAAATCTTACTTTCATGTCTCAATTTCCTCTTTCATTTCATGTCTCGTGGTAGGCGTACCACCCGCTCCCAACTATCACAGTAATTATATCTTGTGGTAGGCGTACCACCCGCTCCCAATTATCAATAATTATATCTTGTGGTAGGCGTACCACCCGCTCACAAATATATCAATAGTTATATCTTGTGGTAGGCGTACCACCCGCTCCCAAATATATCAATAGGCTACCGGCAACTATGGCCAATGCCAAGATTTAAGTCACTTTGTGGTCGGCGTACCACACGATCCCAAATTCATAAAATATATATATATCACCGGCATTTAGCCAATAATCTCTATATCAACAATATTTATAATTACCGGTTTTAAACCAATAATTTATAATAATTTCAACAATTTACTTTCATTACCGATATAACACCAATAACTCTTATTCAACAATTTATTCATAACTAAATTCATATTCCTACAAACTAGGATAGAACAAACACTTACCTCGAAAGTTTACGAACGATTCAATCCGTAGCAATGCCTTTTCCTTTTGAATTTGACTCCAATCCAACCGTATCTATACACAATTGATTTCATATCATCAATTCTACTTAACAAACTAGTTCATATTGCTAAATATGATTTTTACAATATTCTGCCCGGAATAGTAAAAATCGACCCCGGGCCCACATAATCGAAACTCAAGTTTCGAACCAAAATAAGTTCACCCAATCCTTCATGAGTTCAAATATACAATTTGTTCTTAAGTTCGACTCCAAAACGAAGTCTAGATCGTAAATTCATTGAAAACCCTTACTATACTAAATTCTCAATTTTTCTACCCATTTACACCTATTTAGGCTTAGGAATTCAAATAATATTGATGGAAAATGAAGAAAACGAGTTAAGAATCACTTACCCAAGAAGTTTGGTGAAGAATAGCTCAAAAATCGTCCAAGGGGCTGTGAAGAAGGGGGTTGAACAGAAATGGGATTTGTTATCCCGTTTATGTTCTGTTTTGGGATTAAAATGACTGGGCAAAAGTTTGTTCTACGCGATCGCGTGAATTGGTTCGCGATCGCGGAAGGCAAATATTCAACACTACGCGATCGCGTGGACAATGCTGCGATCGCGTAGAAGAATTTCGCTGGGTGGCTAATTTGTACTACGCGATCGCGTGAAAAGGGTCGCGATCGCGTTGAAGGAAAACGGAAAGCTACGCGATCGCGTGCGGACGGCTGCGATCGCGTTGAAGAAGGACAGAAAGCTTCGCGATCGCGTGCAGACAGCTGCGATCGCGTTGAGTAATTTGACAAGGCAGTGCGATCGCGTGTACAAGGCCGCGATCGCGTAGAGTAAAATGTCTGTGTAAAAATTGCAGAAAATCTGCCGGTTTTCTAAGTCCAAAAACACCCCGAACCACCTCCGAAACACTCCCGAGCCCTCGGGGCTCCAAACTAAATATGTACACTAACTCAAAAACATCATACGAACTTGCTCGCGCGATCAAATCGCTAAAATAACATCAAAATCAATGAATTGAGCCTTAAAACTCAAGAATTCTTTAAAATTCCTTAATTTCCAAACTTTCCAATTTAAGGCCGAAACACGTCAAACGACGTCCGTTTTCAACCAAACTTTACAGGAAGCGCTTAACCAATATATATGACCTGTACCGGGCGTCGGAACCAAAATATGAGCCTGATACTTATATTTCTAACTCATTTTCCTTTCCATTTTTCCTTATTAATTTCAGAAAACAATTTAACGAGAAAAATTCTTTTATCGGGGTTCTAGACCTCGGATTTCGACTCTGGGAAGATGCCCGAGTCCTATATTTGTCTACGGATTTTCTGAAATAGTCAAATCACGGATCCGGGTCCGTTTACCAAAAATGTTGACCAAAGTCAACCATATCAATATTAATATCAAAATTCTTCAACTTTTTCACATATTTCACATATTTCAACATAAATCTTTTCCAGCTTTGTGCCCGGACTGTGCACGCAAATCGAGACAACTATAAATGAGGTTTTCAAGACCTCAAAAGCTCGGAATGATTAATAAAACAAGTGATGACCCTTTGGGTCGTCACAAAAGTCTATTTGAATTTGAGATTAGGAATTTTTTAAAACTAAGATGAGAATGATCAAACTATGGAGAATACCACGAAACTGAAGTCTTATTTATGAAAATAAATAAATAAAAATTTAAATATTCATTATATATGTACTAATGAAAATTAAAAGTTAAAAATTAAATTTGTATCTTAAAAAAAATGTAAATAAATAAAATGACAGTAAAAATATTACTATAATATTTATATATAATGTATACAAACAATTAAAAAAATATTTTTCCATGATTAATGTAGTTTAAGTTTGAAAGCATAACATAATATTTTGAAAATTTGGTCCACTTTACAACATAGAATGATAAGAATTATTTGAATTTGAGATGAGATTTTTTATTTAATAATTTTTTATTTTTGAAAATACCATGTAAAGAATAAAATAGTAAAAATATTACTACAATATTTAGATATAGTGTGTTCAAATAATTAAGAAAATATTTTTCTATGATTAAATTAAAATTTAAAAAATGTAAAATTAATTTCTATTATAGGTGTTTACTAATGATAATTAAAAACTAAATTTGTATCTTTAATCTAAAAAGGAAACTAAATTTAAATGCATTTAATACAAAAAATATTATAAAAGAAATCGATATATTTGAAACGTAATAATCAAATAACTTATGTATTAACTTTCTAGACTAATTCAAAGTTACAATTTAAAATAAAATATGATACTATTATTTTTGGTTGTAGGTAAAATATTAATATAAAAACTATTAAAATTCATAATAGGGAAGAGATGTATAAAAAAATGTAGTGTGAGGATATTAATACTTTAAATTAATTGAAAATAAATAAATAGATTATTAAATTATATTTAAAAATATTACTGATAAATTTAAATAATTAAAAAATCGGAATAAGAGGATATAAGCATAAAAATATACCAAATTTCAAGAATAAAATGCTTATATCTATGAAAGTCTATGAAAAGGATAATAAGAAAGATAATAATTTAATTAATAAGCTAATAAAAATTTATATAACAGTTAATAATATTAAATAATAAATAATATAATAACTACAAGAAAACAACAAAAATAAAAAAGAATTTACGTAAAAACGATGTGATGAATAAAATATATTTGACTTTCAGTCAAAAATAAAGTGATAGTAAGAATTTCGTTAAACTAATATGATATAATGTGCTCAAACAAGACATATCACAACATTACTTATTTAATACGTTCTAATATTGACACCGGAACGAAATGCAAGTACTAAAATTAAGGGGTTAGGTTGCTATAAATAAAAAAAAGTTGTGTGCTACGAGATTTGAATAACAATTTCATATCATGCTTCATAATTAATATCTAATGTTATATAATTTTTATATGAAAAGTATATATTTTAAGGTTATTTGCATATAATTCAAACAATCTATATCACAATTTGATATGATTTGTGTTCGCGCATTGCGCGGGTACTAATACTAGTATATTATTAAAAGCCAAGGAAAAAACCCTCTCATTAAGCCACGTGGCAGCTTTAGAAAAAGCCACGTGGCATAGTTAGTTATTAAATTTAGTTATTTAGTTAATAATTAATTATTGGTTATTCTTTTTGAATTTGAATATTCTAAAAACAAAAATAAAAAACTACCATATATATATATATATAAATTGTTTACTTTAATTACATTAATAAATATAGATATCTTATAATTAATTAACTATAATAAAAAAATATAAAAATGAAAATATAAAAATATAAAAAAAAACTACCCATTCAAATTGGGTGAGAGTAGTTCCAAGTTGGAGTTTTTAAATTATTTAAAAATAAAAAAGCAAAAAAAATCTATAAAAATGAAAAAAGAGAAGAAAAACTACACATTCAAATCGGGAAGTAGTTTCAAGTTGGAGTTTTAAAATAAACAAAAAAAAGAGAAGAAAAACTACCTATTTATATCGGGGAGTAGTTTCAAGTTGGAGTTTTAAAATAAAAATAAATACCTTATAATTAACTATAATAAAAAATATATATAAATATTAAAAAAGTAACTACCCATTCAAATTGGGTGGCAGTAGTTTCAAGTTGCAGTTTTTAAATTATTTTAAAATTAAAAAGCAAAAAAAAAGTCTATAAAAAACGAAAAAAGAGAAGAAAATCTATATCTATATATTATTAAAATGAGAGAAAAAAATATTCTCTTTAAGTCAAATGACAGCTTTAGAAAAAGCCACATGGCATAGTTAGTTATTAAATTGTTATTTATTTAATAATTATTATATATATATATATATATATATATATATATATATATATATTAGTTACTTTAATTATATTAATAAATATAGATATCTTATAATTAATTAACTATAATAAAAAACTATATAAAATAAAAAATATAAAGAAAAACAGAACAGAAAAGTTATTCACTCGCTATATAAATACCTTTGATTTAATAGAGATTTCATTATTGGTATATCGTATTGACAAACAAGATGACAATTGTTTTTTATTAAAGAAATATGATCTAATATGATCATACAAGCCTGATCATAATTTAATTAAATTAATTTTTTTTAATATTGAACGCGCATCGCGCGAGTATGATTACTGTTACTTAATTAATAGCGCATCAGCAACTATTCCCGGAGAATATCCCTTTATTTTTATTTTTCTGCCTAGTGGTAGTATATTTTGTTTAATACCCACTTGTGGGTTTATTCATTCATCACCTAAATTTTGCCAAAGCTAAAAATATTAAGCAAACCAAAAATAAAGGTAAGTAATTAACACGCAAAAAGGCAGAAGATAAGCAAATCCACGTCAACTTGACTGTACCAATGAAAATCCCACCTTTACCCCGAGTCAAAAAAGGGTTATACACAATCCACACATGATTCATTTCATGTAACCCCCCCACACACACAGAGAAAGGGAAAAACGATATATGACCAATGGGAATGAAACCTTCCTCAAAACCACTCCACCGCCGTTTGTTTCTTAATAATTCTTCCCATTTTTCTTTCACAAATTAAACATGCATTTTTTTTATATAAAGTAGAATTTAAATTTTGTAATTTTCCATCTCCATAACGAAGATTCACTTTACGTAAACTGCACCGCGGCCGGCCATTATTTTTCATTCCTGTGGAAGACTACTGAGAGAGGTGAAATGGCGATAGAGGATAACGAGAGTTGTGGGAGTAGAGTGGTGGATTCGGCGACTACAATTGGTCGTCATCAGAGAAAAAAATTGGAGGTTTACAATGAGGTTTTACGGAGGCTTAAGGAATCAAACAACGTCGAGGCTGTAGAACCTGGATTTGACGATGGACTTTGGGCTCACTTCAATCGTCTTCCAACTCGGTAACTTTACCTTTCTACCTCTCTCTATGTATTAATCGGTACAATAATATACGTTTTATGCGGTTTTTTGTAGACGATAATATATTAGTAACATATGATCTCAAATGTACCGTTATCTTTCGCATTTGTTGTGTCTTTTTGGAGATTGGATTATTTTTGGTCGAAAGTTTCAATCCTCTTATCAAGTTAGAAGTCGATATATAATGCCAGTTATCGTTTCCAGCTTCCTTCTGGTCTTAAATTTTTAGGTTTTACTTGCCTAAAAGTTTGCTATCTTAGCTTGTTAAGATTTCGATGAACCAGTTGAATTTGCTAAGCAGTTCACATTTTTGCAGATGTATTAATGTTAGATGCACAACGTTGCAAAATGCTGGATACTTTTTTTTCTCGAGAAATGCATACTTATGTGTCGCCAAAATCGATTGATCAATGAACGAATACCTTATTTTTGCATTTAAGGTACGCATTAGATGTGAATGTAGAAAGGGCAGAAGATGTACTCACACACAAGCGATTGCTACATCTTGCACATGATCCAGCTAATAGACCTGCCTTTGATGTCCGGTTGGTGCAGGTAATTAAGCTATACTTGGAAGATAACACCTTTTAGTTGCTTTGCTCTTGATATCACATACATTTAGATCAAGCATGCCTTTTTCTGGAGTTAAGGAGGATATTTAAATGTTCGTTCAATCTGACTAGCTAGTTCAATAGACCGACGCATCTCCGTGTATTCTTGGTTCTTGGTATTTTTTGTTTATTGTTGCTTGTCCAGTACCTAATTATTCAGTATATGCTAGTTATGGATTGAATCAAACTTGGCATTGCGCAGGTTGCTCCGGTTCCTGATGGAAACTCAAGAGATTCTTTTCATTCGAGCGTTGCAAAGAAGGAAGTTAGCAGAAGGTATCACCTCTAGTGACATTCTACCTGAAAATTATTTCCCATAGGACGTTGTATTTCTTTGGTTACTTAGTGATTCTTTGAAGCTTTTTTCTGTTGTTTAATATATTCTTGAATTCTTACTTGTCATTGACTATGCTAAATAGCTGCTTCCATTTTGATACATAGTGTCCATCCTCCACCTGCCTTTGGTTCTTCCCATAATCTCGAAGCCCTTGCTTGTGAAGCAATCAAATCTGAAGTTCAAGATGAAGATACAGCTCCTTGTGCAAATATTTCACGGTATAGATTTTTTTTTTCTTTGTGCATTCCGCTTCGACGAGTATATATTATGAAGCATAAAATTGTAAATAATTTTGCAGGCCCATGCATGAAATTACATTTTCAACAGATGACAAGCCAAAGCTTTTGAGCCAGGTAATTGATGCGCTTATTTATTCAATACACTATCTTCTTGCTAAAAATTTACTCTAGGTGGGATATGGTAAGCTTTTTATTTGGCATTAAAAAAATGTCCATTTGTTATTGAAACCAATTGTTGACTCATGAACATGTATTAATTCTTTATGTAGAAATGTAATTCAGGGACCTTGATGTATGAAGGGCTAGGCTTTTGTCTGTTCCTTTGTTTCATGAAAAACACAACTCTAATCTTGCTGCAGATTTCAAAATGATGCATGATTTGGAATGTGCAAGTAAAACAGACATAACTATATTTGGTGACACTAAAATTCATAAATATTGCCTGCCTTTTTGGCATTGTTATGCAGTGAGAAAGGATTGTGTATTGTGAGAAAAGAAGTAGTTCTTTATATCAGTTTATATCTTATGAAAAGGAATTTGAGACAATAATGAACCTTTGAATATGACAGTTAACTTCATTACTATCTGAGCTTGGGCTGAACATCCAGGAAGCGCATGCCTTTTCCACTGTAGATGGCTACTCCCTAGATGTCTTTGTTGTTGATGGTTGGCCCTATGAGGTACATCTCTGACATTATATCCTCACTTTGATCTGGGTTCGTTTAGGTGCCTGTTATATTTTGTGACCTAACATCAAGAAGTGACTGATAATGTATGCATGGTTTAAAGTTCTGTTTTATGGTCGCTTTCAGCTCAACTAAGAATTGAGTAACCACTTTAAACTATTTAAAGTTTATGAGAATTTCATCAAATTATTTATGCTACATAATTTAAAAGGAATATGATAATTCTGATTAAAAAATAATATAAAGGATTTGTACTTGTACATCTAGAAAATTCAGTTATAAATACTTTTAACATTAAGATTTCAATAAATCAAAGTGCATAAAGGTTTACGTAGTATGATATCATCTATGATAAAACATATTGGAGTATAACTATGTTGAATTCAATGAGAGTATATCATACACTTTCATTAACTATTATTATGTCATTAGGTTTTTGTTATTTCATAAGAAAAAATGTGACATAAATTTAATAAGAGGAATGATTCCGTCTTGCTTTCTTGATTATTACTTTGTATATGTCACAGTCATGATTCTCTACGTCACTTATTAGGAAATGAGTTTTAAAAGGTCTGCAGTAAAATAATCTTCTTTTAAATGATAGAAAGTGTTGGTTCGCCAATTAACTTTTTCTGGCATAGGAATCCTTTCTGTAGCTTGTTGAGCTCTAGGCTACAGTGGTGCACCTCTAAATTCAGTGCATAAACTGGGAGTCTTTTACATTTCAAACAGAAGTGAATGAAATTCTGTGCTCCGATGCTTCTTATTTGTAGCAACGATTCCAGCATTCAGTGTGAGCCCCATTGTAGGTGCCAATTTTTTTTTTTCTAATTGAAAAAGTATAATCACTTTGTTATGGTTTCTCAGTCATGGTCGGGGTTGTCTATTATATTCCTTCTGATGTCATGTGTCCAATGGAACATTTATTTCTGATTCTTATCAGGAAGTTGTGCGACTTCGAACTGCATTGGAGAGGAAAATCTTGAGAAATGAGGTAATTTCCTCTTATTTTGTTCTATATAATGACATTTTATATTCTGCCGAGATTTCTGGATGTTTTTTCTGCACTAGTTAAATCCCAACTAATGTACAAGGACTTTGGTAAGAACAGATTTCTGGTCATTTTCTGAATGATAATACTTTTGGAGTTACTAGGATTAGTCGTTTCCTTGTCTCCTTGACGAGCAATATAAAATTTAGCCAGCTGTCTGTTAGTTTTGTGTACTTATCATTTAACGAGGGGTAGCTCCATTCAGAAATCATGGCCAAGCCCGACACAATCATTCATAAAGCAGGAGCAAGACTTGATCAAATGTGAATTTGACCATTTGACAATACCTTTTGATGGCATTGACGTCTGGGAAATTGATCATCAGCTTCTAAAATTTGAATACAAGATTGCATCTGGTTCATATGGTGACTTGTAAGTTTGTTATGAGCTATATCATTCCTCTGACCATTTTAGTTTCCTGGAGACATAATTAATTAGGTAATTGTTTCAGATACAAAGGTACATACTGCAGTCAGGATGTGGCTATCAAAATCCTAAAATCTGAGCGCTTGAACACAGAATTGCAGACGGAGTTTGCCCAAGAAGTGTATATCATGAGGTCTGTCTGGTTATACCTCCCTATGAAACTTATGGCTATTATCTTTGATTTCTTTCTCTATGCTTAAAATATGTTCAGACAATATGGCGTATTATTGTCACATTGCTATATCCTTTACTTTTCAGGACAAGTATAAGATTACGCACCATGTCAAGTCCTTATCTTTCCTCTGATACTGTATTTCATTTGTACTTGCAGAAAAGTTCGTCACAAAAATGTTGTCCAATTCATAGGGGCTTGTACTAGGCCTCCCAACTTGTGTATAGTAACAGGTAGTCAATGTTGTATTCAGATCACCCAACTTGCAGAATTGTTTCAAAATCGCCGACTATCACTGTTTTCAAAACCATTTCCTGTATCAGTTTTAGTAGGAGTTCACTTAATATTTATTTATCTTTCATTTTCTGTAGAGTACATGTCTGGGGGAAGCGTATATGACCATTTACACAAACAAAAGGGCAGTTTTAAACCACCTACTCTGCTTAAAGTAGCGATTGATGTAGCTAAAGGGATGAACTACCTGCATCAAAATAATATTATACATAGGGACTTGAAGGCTGCCAATCTACTGATGGATGAAAATGAAGTAAGACGCAATTTTCAATAAGGCTGAAAATCTTATACTTTGTGTGCTGTCTTATTGCTAGATGTTTTTAGTTACGTATATTGATGATTGATCAATTTTCTAGAGTACTTTTATCATGTCCAACTTACTATGCTTGTAATATTGATTTCCCATTTTCATTTGCAAATTTATAACCATTAGCTAGTACACAAGGCCCAACCACTTGACACAGGTTTATTTCTTGAATGACTATAGGGAAGTTATTGGAGATGCCACCACAGGATCGGAGCGCTGCGTATTTTATATACCACTGATAACATTTTGTTATCATTCTTTTGCTAAGCGATAATGGGCCCGCTTGAACTTTGGACATTTTCCAAAGTTTTTATTATCAACCTATAGGAAATCTGTTAAAGGCAAATGATTGTGGTTGCATTAGATCTATGTAATAGGGATATGACTGTGTTTTATTTCGAGTCCGTGAAAAACATATTGCTTTTCTTGAAAATATTGAGAACACAAGCAGGTTGAGAAACACTGTCGATCTGTCCTCATCGTGATCTTTTGGTGATAGAAACAGGATGGAAAGAACTGAGAGGCACTTAAGGCTATTTTTGTATAAAGATAGGAAGGGAACAGATAAAAAGGGTGTTGGCTGTTTTCAAGAGATTTGGGGGCTGGGAATTGGGGTATGCATCTATCTCTTGTTGTTTTTGCAATGAATAGGCCAAGTAAGGAGGAAGTTTATTCCGTATCTGAACTGAGAGAAAAGGAAAGAATTAAATGCTATGGCGGAAGTAACAAAACTTTAGCAAATCCAAAGGTTCCTTGACTGAAAAACAGTGTCTAAAAGGCCGACATGATGTAATTCAATTTCTAGTCTGTCACCTCCGTGTCTGAGATTGTAGAACGACTCCATTTCTTCCTTACAGCCAGATTCTAATATTGGAGACCAAACTGCGCGAAATGAATTAATGATGCAATTACCATCTCTTATCCCCAAATTTCGTTGTTGTAGCTTTCAATTAAGCTTCAGCTTGAAATTCAGTTCATAACAGTGGAGTTCAAAGTGTGCCAAATTAAGGGTGTAATCTTTCATTCCTCCCATGTTCTTTCAATTGTACTCTAGTTTTCAATTAAGTTTCACTTTGAAATCCCTTCTAATTTAACTTAAATCATTTTGTCAGTGTACTTAGACATAATAAAATATGTGTTGTAGGCATGTGTGAGTTCATTAGTCCTTCATCCACCTTATGTTCTGAATCAGTTATTGGTAAATTTTGAGTCTAAAATTAGTTTTTAGCTGTTTGTAATCAATAGTCTGCTATAATTTTCTCGCAGAATATATCGATCATGTTATTTTTTTAACTGAGAATTATTCATTGATGCTTCACTAAGGGTTAAATTACCCAATACACCTTTTTATCCGCTTTTCTTAAGTGGGTTTCAAAAATAATTATATTCAAGCTGTCTCTTTTGTTAGTTTAGTCTTGGCCAATCTTAACCCAAATTAGTCGGTTGCTTATCAAGTTTAAATGTCTTTTTCCAGGTCATTAAAGTGGCTGATTTTGGTGTTGCCAGAGTGAAGGCACAAACAGGTGTAATGACGGCAGAAACCGGAACTTATAGATGGATGGCCCCGGAGGTAGGCCTATCATTCAAATATTAAGATAGGAAATTTAATCTGAAGTCTCCCAAACTAGGCTTAAGCCTTAAGATAGAAGTTAGTTATGTGTGAGCAGAATTTTGGTGCAGATCTTAAATTTAGCCATCGATATTGTTTAGGATTTAGGCGGTATTGGTTGGTTGTATACACAGTAGACCAGAGGCGGAGCTGGGATCTGAAGTTTTTGGGTTCGGAACTTTAGTTTTTTTTTGCTACTGGACTCTAAAATAATAATTTGTACATATTCAATGAATTTTTTAAGAAAAACACGGGATATGGTATAAATCTATTGGGTTCGGCTGAAACCGTAGCTCCGTTATTGCAGTAGACTGTGGAAGGTGATTTAAGAGAAGGGATGGGAGAAGAGGAATAGAGAGAGGGAGCAGTTCTTATGTGAAATGTACAGAGAGCGAATCTTGGTGTAATGTATTTAAGAGAAACTTGCTATAGGTGTTGCTGTTATTCCAAGTCAACGGGGATGTCTTTGTATTTGAAGAAAGGGATTTGCCCCCAAGAGGGTGGAGTCTTAACTAAGATTTGTTCACTATAAGAATTGTATAATACAAAGACATGTGTAGACTCTATTTGATCTCTCAAAGGATTCGATAGCCTCTGGTACCAATTATGGTTCCATTCAAGGTAACAGCAGCAGTTGTTACAATGGAGGTTGAAGGTACTAAAGTTATGTGTGAAGGCAGACAAATACGAAAGCAATATGTCACATGGTTCCTCTAAATAGATACAGAAAGAGCTATATGCATATGATAGGTGTAGTATCAGAGGTATACGTTGCATCATATTTACCAAGCACTAGATAGCTAGTACTACCAATCATGACTTGTGTTAGGTAAGAGAGTCTGCAATTACTGACACAAGCTTTCCTTCTGGACCTCCCAATCCAAAGAACCACGTGAGTCCTAGATAATGTGCCAAGATGTTACGTTATTAAGTTGCTGCATGGTAAGTCTCTAGTGATCTTGGCAAAGGATATTTTTGTTTTTAGTACCAGAATTGTGTGTTACTAGTATCAGAGAGCTGACTGTGAGGTACCTTACTGCACCATTTTGGGCTGCAACTGCATAAAGAATGAGTATCGGAATAAGTTTTGTGCTTTTTAAAGCTCTACTATCCTTTTAAATTCTAGATACAAACTTATCAAAAATGGTTAAATTGGGAACAAAACACAGTTTATAATGGAGCATGAGTTTTCTCATATTTCCATAACTGGAATCCGAGGCATTTGAAACTGTACCTATTAGCTTTTTCTTGTTTGAATTTTGTTTCATTGGAGTGTTGTGAGATACAAGCACTGATATCAACTCTCTGTCCTGTTGATTGATGCACAACAACAACAAACCCAGTGAAGGTTTGGGGAGTATAATGTGTACACAGATCTTACCCTACCCTTGAAGGTCAGAGAAGTTATTTCCGATAGACCCTCGACTAGAGAGTAGATGAGATGTGCTTTATAGCAATATCACATCTACATAAAGTAGCATAGGCCACAAGTAGTAACAACAACGGTAGATTAAAAAACCAAAGCGGAAGATACCAATCAAACAAGAAGTAAAGATAGCAGTCTACGAGTAAAAGGGATACCATACTAATATTAATGCTACAGGTCTGGGAAAGAAAGAGTAGCGCGCTCAACTACCTACTACCCTTCTACCCTAATACTCGACCTCAACAACCTCCTATGAAGGGACATGTCCACGACAAGCTCCAACTGTGTGATGTCCTGTCTAATCATCTCTCTACGATACTATTCGGCTTGCCACTGCCCCTCCTCATATCCATTGTAGCTAACCTGTCACACCTCATCACTGGAGCATCAATGTTTCTCTTCTTCACATGTACGAACTATCTCAGCCTCTCGCATATTATCCTCCATGGAGGCCACTTTCGCCTTTTCTCGAATAAATTCATTCTTAATCTTATCAAATCGGGTATGTCCGCACTTCTATCTCAACATTCTTATTTGAACTGCCTCTGGACATGAGAGTTCCTGACTGACAACACTCTACCACATACAACATAGTCGGTCTAACCGTCACTCTATAGAACTTATCTCTAAGTTTTAGTGGAATATCCTTACCCCGCAAGACACCGGAAGCGAGCCTCCATTCCATCCACCCTGACGCGATACGATGTGTGACATCATCATCAATCTCCCAATTTCCTTGTATTATTGACCCGAGGTACCTAAAACATCCTTCTCTTTGGATGACTTGTGTATCAAGCCTCACCTCCATGTCCGCTTCTTGGGTTACATAATTGAACTTGCACTCCAAGTATTCCGTCTTGGTACTGCTCAACTTGAAACCTTTAGACTCTAGGGTCTCCCTCCAACCTCTAGTCCCACCCAACGTCTTGTCAATCAGAACTATGTCATTAGCAAATAACATGCACCATGACACCTCCCTTGAATGTGTCGCGTCAGTACGTCCATCGCCAAGGAAAATAGAAACGGGTTGATAGCCGATCCTTGGTGCAATTCTATCACAACCGGAATGTGTTCCGATCTCCTCTCGTTGTCCTAATCCAGGTCTTAGATCCACCATACAATATAGGCTAGCGTTAACCCTTTAGCCTCCAAGCATCTCCATAGCACCTCTCTCGGGACTTTGTCATATGCTTTTCGGTCAATGAACATCATATGCAAGTCCTTCTTTATCTCTCTATACCGCTCCACCAATCTCCTCACAAGGTGAATGGCTTCCGTAGTCGAACGACCCGGCATGAAACCAAACTGGTTCTCAAAAATAGATACAACGCTCCTCACTGTCACTCCAACCGTCATCTCCCAAACTTTCATCATATGGCTGGCTCTTAATATGTTGAATATAGTGGTGATATCTTGTGTTTTTGCTGTTTGGTGTGTATGGATGCAGAATTGAGGTATTTCATTGGTTGTTACTGGCCAAGCGGATCCAGATGTGTTAGGTAACTCCTAGGTGTCAGTGGTGGTTGATGAAATTTAATGAGGTTGAGCTTATTTAATGGGTACACGCAACGCTGATCAAGGATTTTTTGACTGCTTGAGGCAAGTCCGTGGTGTTAAAAACTCCCTGTTATTTGGTATAATATTTGTGTCATTGTAAGCGTCACTGCAGTTGCTTGAATAGTAGTTTAACTAGATGGAGCATGGGAAGGGTGATATAAACTCAGCCAAAAACAATCAGTTAGTTATTTGTGACAGTTACTTCAATTTAATGTGCGAGTTACTTCCGTTGTTTTCTCAATGAGATTTTATATAACTAGCTGTGCAGTTAGCATAGCTGCATCGGCTTATTTCAGATCTTTCTTCTTGAAGGTAATAGAACACAAGCCTTATGATCACAAAGCAGATGTATTCAGTTTTGGGGTTGTGCTATGGGAGTTGCTGACAGGAAAGGTACTGATATGTGATTGGAAATTTTTTGATTAGCCCGTTTTTGTTGGTTGTTTTCTTGTTATATACTTATATTCACTTGATTTTGTTTAACCAGCTTCCATATGAGTACTTAACCCCATTGCAAGCTGCCATTGGAGTGGTCCAGAAGGTAATGCTTCTTTTATTTAATTTTATTTGTATTATCGTATGACCATGATGGTTGATTGCATGTTGCTCGCTCATCACATGCATGCGGGCGCACAGAGAAAAGATATGCACAAACGATATGATATTAATATTCTAATTGCTTCCAGGGTTTGCGACCAACTATACCCAAGCACACTCCTCCTAGACTTGCTGAGCTGCTAGAGACGTGCTGGCAACAAGACCCGACATCCAGGCCTGACTTTTCAGAAATAGTAGATATTTTGCAGCAAATAGCAAAAGAGGTATTTGTTTCTGGTCAGGCATTTGCCAGTTAATAACTAATTTTCTTGGTGATAAATGTACAGTACACACCACGAAGGTGAAGGCATTATTTTCTGTCAAATCGCCACCTCATGCCGATAATATAAATTGTATTAACGGTTGGGGTTGGGGTTGGGGTTGGGGTGGGGTGGGGTGGGGTGGGGGTGGGGGGTGGGGGGGACAAAAGAGTTCACTCTTCGTGAACTCCTTCAGAGTTGGCAGTCTCTTCTCCAGCTTCCCTAGAATAATAGCTATCCTCGTTTATGCTTTGCTTTTAATTTTCATAATTTTTCTTAATTTCTCTGCACACAAAGACGGATTTAAATAGTACTCCCATAACATGAACTGCAACAAAGGAAGTAGTATATTAACTAGGCAACACTTGATATGTGGGTCAGGTTGGAGATGAAAGAGTTGATCGATGCAAGGAGAAGTCAGCTGGAGGATTCTTTTCAGCCCTTAGACGTGGACATCATTGAGTAGATGATCACATACAGAATGTTGATAAAGTTTTTAGTTACACCTATTTACATATTTTTAGCCTCATTTATCAATACTGTGCAGATTTTTTCCAGATCAGTGTTCCCATAGTCAAAAGGAAGTTATTTTTTCTAATTTTTTGAACAAATTCTGTTTACAACTTTCTTTTGGCAGCTCCGTCAGAAGCTTTCGGAGTTGGATCAAATTAGAATAATATAATTTTGTGAGTACTCCGTCAACATGCACATCATTATTCATTCTCCACGATCACGATATGTTTCGTATTCCCTGAAAGTAATGGCAGGTTAGTGTGTATTATTGTTTTAGCTTTCTAGTTGTTTTGGGTGTGTTTCACCGTTTATGTGATTTATGACCTTTTTGCCGTGGTTTTAGGTTTATGGCTACCATTAGTAAAAATAGCACGGTCTAATCAGTTTTCGGACTGGTCATTCAAAAATAGCCAGCGTTCACCAAGTTAATGAAAAATAGCCACTATTTTGTTGCAACAGAGGCCGAACTAGCATAATATACTGGAGTTTGGTGCACCTATTGTCACACCTCCTTTTTCCGCGCACCCGCGAGGGCGCGAAGGAGTTTTTCCAATTAAAGGACAATCAAAACGAGATTGATTTATTAAGAGATTCAGAGTCGCCACTTGGGAAATTTATGGTGTCCCAAGTCACCGGTTCGAATCCCGAATCGAGGAAAGGTTTGACTCTATTTAACAGTCCGCGAACCAGAAATCTGGATAAGAAATTCTGTTAACCCGGGAGAAGGTGTTAGGCATTCCCGAATTCCGTGGTTCTAGCACGGTCGCTCAACTGTCATATTTGGCTTATTTATCTGAATTACTATGATTTAACTTATGTGCAAATTTTAACCTTCAACCGCTTTTGATTATTATTTACAAAAGAGAACGTCGCCTAAAAATATGTTTCGAATCACGTCACATGAAATGCACCCGGATCCTCGACACATTCTTATTCAACATTTTGAGATTTGGATTTGGGCCGCATGAAATGCGCACCCGTATTTAAGAAGGTAAAATTATTAAAATCGCGCCTAAAGCGTCTACGCGTTTGGCCTTTGCGAGGATCATGGAATTGTGGTTTTATTCGGCATTGTACACCTCAACAATTCATCCCTAAGCTTGATAATGTGATTGAAAAGCAAAGCAACAATAGACATGAGTAACAATGTAAAAAAAAAAAAAAGACATGAGTAACAAAAAAACCTTTTATTAGTCTTTCACATATTTCCAGATTTGATCACTATAACAATATTTGGATGATAATTCCATCTTCCAACATTTACGCACTTATGTTATATTAAGCCAATAATTAGTCAAGGTTAAAGAAAACACAATTGAATTATCATAATGTTCAAAAATATAACAAATAAGTTATATGTAAAAAGAAATAAAAAAAATCAACATATGAATATGAATTGGTGTTTATAGTGCTACGCGAAATGATTACATACTGTATTTCTTATCACTTAGGTGAATAGTTTTTGTATAACCTCAAGCACATAATCATTTTACGTCAACTATATCCGGGGATCGAAGATATCATCCAAAGTGGCCTACCTCGATACTACGGGGATGGTCAATGCTTAAGAAAATGATCAATGCTTAGTATCCAAAAATATGTCCCTAGATTGTAGAGTAATAGTCATTTAAAATAACTCTTCTCTTTTGAATCTAAAAGATTTGCATTCCAGAACAGTGGTTCAAGTTTTTATCCAACTCAACATTTACAGGTTTCAAATATATAAGCTAACAAATGCACTGAAATTACTAATATTAATACTATTCTGGTTTTACCACTCCAAAGTTCATAAATTGAGAAATAAAACACAGTCCAACAGTTTGCATCAGTCCAATTATACATTTAACAACAATTCACATCACATAGATGACTAAACTTATCTATAATACAAATCAGTAGAACAATTAAATCGAACATAAGCTTCAAATCTTCATGTATATATCATGTTCAATGTTTCCAGCTTACAAATTGTCAAGGTTATGGTTGTGTACCTGGAAATGTTTGCAATGAAATAAAAGGAGGATCATCAGCGGCAGTACATCAACAATGCAACAACAACATCAAACTATGCTTTAGTCAATAGCAGAAACCAAGTTCGAAAAACCAGAATAACACTTGATCACAGCCCAGAAATGAATCAAGCGAAACCAACAGGACTTGAAACCAAACAAACCAAGATAAATCAAAACAAATAACTACAATTCCCTTCACAACTTGAACAAACCAGATTCCAGATAGAAAAGAAAAAGACTCCTCTCTATTCTCTCAATTTCAGACCTCTCTGTATGTCTCCTTATCACTCTCTGTTTTTCAGAATTGTATCTCTCGGTTCTCAAAGAAACTCTCAAGTCTCTCCTGTTTTTTAAGCTCTCTCTGTTAGTCTCTAATGTCTTCTATATCTCCTTAAACTTCAGGCCCCTCAATCCTAATGAACTCCCCAGATGTCTATCTCCAAAACAACACCCTTCAACCAAATCTCTCTGTCTGTGTCCTTTAAACTCACAGGCTCCTTTTAAACTCTCTTCAAAGAAAACTCCCAATCCCTATATGTCTCCCCTTCCTGTGTATCAAATCCTCCTTTTTATAGACAAAAATCAGAACCAGCCACCCCTTCAACTTGTCAAAAAAAAAAAAAACACTCCCTATTGCCTTGCACATGCTCATTTCAGCCTTTCAATCCCCTCCCCATGTGAATTCTCATTTTCCAGCTCTCAAATGCACTCAAAACATTAAAGAACTAATTTTTCTCTGACATTCTCTGCCCAGTGCACTAACTTAGTGTCTAATACCATTTGTTAATTAAAAAGTATACTGACAGCTATGAATTTTGACAATCTCATGGCTTCCCACTTAAATCACAAACTTTTAAATTCAGTAATTAAGGGATGCCAACTATGACCAATGGATTCATGAAATTTAAACTGACCAAATGATCTCGTGTTATCAGCGACTACATAACGATTTAATCTAACAGGCTAAGTAAAGTACAATTTGAGATGCACTGCCTTTCGGCAAACAGACTTAACTCAAAATCAAAGCAGAAAAAAATGAAGAAAAATGAAGAAGAAGTAATGAAATTGAAATAAAACTAACAAATAAAAATGAAAGAAAGAGAATTGAAAACAAATACCTGGAAAATCATGGCGGATCAAAACACGAACTGCCTTTCGCCTCTTTTTTTTATTTTTGGGTTGAAACGGAATTTAACCGTGTGTTTTCAACATGAGAACACATGACTAAATTCTAATTCAAACCAAAATGCACCTCAGGGGCCTTAAACGTTCGAATTAAAATCAGGGGGCCTTCTGTCATTTAGCAATCGACAAATTAGGGTGATGTTTGGAAAGAAATGGATGTAGTTTTGGGCTGAGGTAAGCCTAGTGGTGGCGGGATATGGATTTGGAGTCAATTGGAGACAGCTAGGGTTCCACTTGATTCTTTGATTGGAGATTCGAGATGATTGGCAGGGATTCGAAACTTTATGTTACGGGGGTTGGAATGGGGAAGTCATGGGGATCTTATGGTGTAAATTTGAAGGTATTTGGTCACCGTCCGCCGCCGTGGGCGATTTCAGGTGGGTGGAGGACGGCGGCGTGAGGCGGAGGGTCTGTTGATCTCTGAGGGAGACGAGGGGGTGTGAACGGGTTGAGCTTGGGGGGTTGGGATGTGAAATTGATATTATATACGGGGTATGAGATGAGATCTTGGCCGTTAGATTGATTAAGTTTGATGGCCAGGATTTCTTGGTGGATATCAAACGACGTCGTCTCACTTAATGAGACTGGTCGGTCTCAAAGGTGATCGGGTCGCTGGTAAAACGGGTTGGGGCGACGGGGTCTCAGCCGTTGGATCAGGAATGGATTTACGGTTGAGATCTATTGATGCTAAACGATGTAGCTTCAACGCCGTGCTACGTCGTTTCATTGGTCTTACAGACCCACTGAATTAGACCGGGTAAAAATAGCATTTTGGGCTTGGATTCTTTGCAATCTTAACCATTTTTCTTCACTAACCACACTTAAATTAAAGCCTCTCTAAACAGATCAAAATGAAAATTACACACCTATTAATTGATACTCAAACCATTAACACAAATTATTTTTTATTTTATTTTATTTTATTAATTTTGACATATAAACACGAACACACGAATATAGACAATAAAAGGAAAATATCATAAAATCCACAAAAATTGCAAATACCACAGAAGTATTTTATTTTGAATTTTTGGGAGTAATTCTCATATAGGGCAAAAATCACGTGCTCACACCTATGTATGAACTTCCAACATATTATGCTAAACTCTAACACACGGAAAGTTACAACATAATATACCCGAGATTCGAGCACTTGTGTATGAACTTTCAGCATATTATACTGGATCAGTATATTTTGCTGGAACTTCAGTATATTATGTTGGAGTTTTAGAGTACTTATGCTGGAACTCCATCATATTATGCTGGAGTTCCAACGTACTTATCCTGGAACTCCAGTATAATATGCTGGAGTTCAAGTATAGTTATGCTGGAATTCCAACATAATATACTGGCGTATTTTTCACGTTTTGAACAGTATTTTCGTTCAGATTTAACTTCACATGAAGAGTAACTAATTTTTAATTACTTTTGAAACTGAGCTATTTTTGAATGACCACTTATAAATTTGGCTATTTTTGAATTTCTCCCCTTCGATTATGTGCGCTACTTTATGGCTTTTGGTTTTTGATGACAAACTTTAATCTTCGTTTTTTTTTGTTAAAGGGATATTACGTTATATATGGCTAGATAACAAAAGATAGTACATCAGAGTCATTGCTAGGGTATTGTAGTACCCCCCATTGTAGTAATGTTATGCTTGATTGTATCTATATTACAACCCACAAAAGTTCTAACCAATTCAGTTCCTAGGATGTCTGCCCAAAATATATCATTGACAAACATCGGAGGAACTGATAATATCCTAGACTTGTTCAAAAAGACTTCTTTTCTTGCCTCCTTGGCCAATATATCAGCTACTCTTTTCTGCACCCGATAAATGTGATTCACTACCACCATGTTCATCCTGTGAATTAGTGACATACATTCACAAATTAAAGGATCGTAAATTTGGTTTCCTTTCGATAGCAAAATCAGAGGAGTTGGTGTTTATTTGAGAGGAGTCAAATTATTTTGCTCCGCAAGTTGTAAATCCCTTAGGAGTGCTTGTAATTATGCCCTAGTGTTTGTTGTGTGAGGGATGTTATCCATGTACCCCATTATCCAGTCACCATTGTGATTCCTAAATGCTCTTTCTGGCTTGTAGAAACCTCTGCTTGGGGGCTCCCATTTTATTACAATTTGGTGAGTTATTTTCCTAGAGCCATTTTTTGTAAGCATAAGGTGTTCAGTAGCTTTGGAGATTGTGTTCCTTCTTGTTATTGAATAAGTTGTTGTTTCTAGTTAACCGAATGTGCCAGAAGTAGAAGGGAATGAGATTGTCCCATATGATATAGCCGTTGAAAGGACATTTCTGATTGAGTTCCATGTTGATGGCCACTAATGGCCATTGAATATTGGAGTCTGTTGTGAATTGTCTCTTGAAGATTATGACAGTATTTCATACCAGAAATGGACAACATTAGGGCACTCAAAGAAGATATGGTCAATAGTTTCCTAGCAATTATTACACTAAGGACATTAGGGGTCACAGTTGATCCCAATTCTATGGATGAAGCTCCTAGTCAGGAGTCTCTTATGGGTGAGGATCCAGATAAAATTTTTGATTTTGTTGGGAGTTTGCAGCTTCCAGATCCATTTGAAAGAGCCTTCCTCACTAGAATGGAGGCCGGTGCCAGTCTTGCTTAGGAAGGAGTAAGTAGAACTATTTGATAATTGGCCATTTGGAGTCAAGTTCCATATGAGGTTGTCTTCTTTAGTTGGAACTGGGGGAATAAACACTAATTTAACAAATTCAAGATACTTGGGGGAAGAGCAATAAACAAAGATGATGTGTCCCAAGTTCCTAGGTTGTGGATTGAGCTAACCTTAGCATTGAGGTCATTTTGGTTTAAAGGACCCTCAATCAACCGTCGAATTGCTAGCTGAGTGGGGATCCATGCATCATTTAAGAAGATGACCATGTTTCCCTTATGAACTACCCGTCTTCTTGCTTTATTGCAGTTATCTCAGCCCCATGGGATGCACTACCTAAGTTGTTAATTTTGGATGTCTAGGTATCTAGAGGCTCTAAGTAACCTAGCATTGTTGGACATGTTGCAGTGCTTATGAATTAGAACTCTTGCTCATAGACTGTTGGTATTTTTGTACGTCCTCCAGGCAAGATTAGTAAGAAAAGCGTTATTCTTAATACTAGCCTTTTGGAAACCTAGCCCTCCATCAACCTTGCTCTTTGTGACCACCTCCCACTTGATTAGGTGGAGCTTCTTCTTTTCATGAGTGGTGTTCCAAAGAAAGTTTCTTTGGATTTTGTCAATCTGATTGGTAACTTTAGTGGGCAGGTTGATGTACTGCATAACATGGCTAGGAATATTGTTTAAAGAGATTTTGGCTAGTACTATTCTTCCATCCATGTTTAGACAGTTTATTTTTCAACCAGCCAGTTTGGATTGCACATGTTATCAATGATGAATTGAAACTAAGTACTAGTTTGCTTTTTATGGAGAATGGGGAAACTAAGGTATTTTCCAAAGGACGTGATGTGTTGGATGGACAGGGAGTTGGAGAGATTCTGTATGGAGTCATGTGGAGTGTTTGAGGAAAATAAGACTCTTGACTTTGCAAGATTTATTTTCTGGCCGATTGCTCATTGAAATTTTGCATAATGAAAATTATGGTGTTACAGTTCATGCCATTATCTTTAGAAAAGAGGGTTAGGTCATCTGCAAAGAAGAGAGATGGGATATTTTTGAATTAGATTTGCTTATACTTATGGGTTGTTACTGTTATTTAGAAAAGCCTTATCAATTGATCTTGATAGTTTTTCCATGCACATAATGAATAGGTAGGGAGACATTGGGTCTCCCTGCCTAAGACCTCTTGAAGGTTTGAATGAATCAATTTTTCCCCCATTGACAAGAATAGATATGGATGATGAACTGATGCGGGACATGATGAGTTTGGATAAGCCTTGGGGGAAGTTGAAAGCAGAAAGGGTGTTTCTAATAAATGACCATTCCAGCCTGTCAAATGCCTTTTTAGGTCGATTTTTAGGATCATATTGCCATTTTTCCCTTTCATTTTTCTAAAGTGAGTGATGTACTCTTGGACAATGATGGCATTATCACAGGCTCTTCTATTTGAAAGGAAGCTGACTTCTTGGCCCAATGATATGATGCAAGATAGACTTTATTTAGTACACTATGATTTTTGTGACTCACTTGTAAATTGTGTTACACAGTTCTATTGTCCTAAAACTTTTTAACATTGAAGCTTGGGAGCATTTTGGGATTAAGCACAACGGATTTTGGTTCATGATGCCATCCATAGAACTTGATGAAAAACATTTTTGACAGAAGTTTGTGACAGAGTCTCCCACCATGTCCTAGTATCTTTGGGAAGAAAAAAAGGTGGAGGCCATCAGGGCCAGGAGATTTAACGGGTTTGTGGGAGAAAACTGCCCTTTTTATCTCACTCAATTCGAGAGGTCTGTCCAGAAAAGCTTTTTAGCCTTCAGATAGAATGGAGGACATAAGGGAGTGGCTAGTGAAAGCCCAAGGAGAGTAGCTAGTGGGGGCTTTGGAGTGGGATGTGGTATATAGATCAGTGAAGAAGCCCAATATGGTTGCTTGAATATCCTTCTAGTCATGGAGCCAGTTTCTATTCTCTTCTTTAAGAGAGAGGATTATGTTCCTTCTTCTTCTATTGAGGGTGGAGGTGTGAAAGAATCTAGTACTAGCATCACCCTCATTAAGCCAGTTTATCCTAGATTTGAGCTTCCAAAAATCCTCTTCATTTTCTAGGATTAGGTTAGGTTCAGTAGTCAAATTAGCCTCAAGGTGTAACAGGTAACTATTGAACTAGTAGTTAGGAGATCCTTGAATTCCAGAAATTCTTGTTAGGATTCTTCTCTTTTGGTGGAAGATGTTTCCAAAAATTTCTTGGTTCTACTTGGTAAGGAATCAGTAGATTGGAGGAGGTTGGAATGATCTTAGAATGCCATATTGCTGATGTTAGGAAAGGATGGGTGGCTAGTCCGCATTGACTCAAACCTGAAGAGCCTTGGTAGTTTATTGTTTGGAGACCCTACCAAATTAATTTGAAGAGGATAATGGTCTGAGTGGGTCCTAGGGAGTTGCAGAATAGTTGCTTCAGGGTACTGCTGAATCTAACTTTCATTGGTGAAGCACCTATCTATTCTTTTCACAATTAGAGAAGTTCTATTATTGTACCTTTTATTAGTCCAATTGTATTTACTTTCTTTATAGCCTAGGTCTAAAACATTGCACTCATTTATACAGTTCCATAACAGATTATCGCGGCTGGGGGTTATGGGGTTGCCCCCAAATTTATTCCTGGCCTTTAAGCCTTCATTGAAGTCTACTCCTACAAATCAGTTGGTTGTGAGGTTTTTTGATATTGTGATTAGGTTCTCCCATAGGAGTTTTCTATTAGCTAAAATACTACTAACGTAGATAGCAGAGATGTTACACCCCAAGTTTTCATACGTGAGAGTATGTCGTAAGTCAATTGATGTAAGCTCATAAATGAGATTATATTTGAAAGAAAATAAAGTAAGTTAATCATGTTACTTTGGAGGTTACAAATACTTAAGATCATGAATGACAAGTACCAAAAGGGTTGGAAAGCTTAATCGCTAAACAAATTGAAGAAAATAAGTTCCGTCGAAAATCGACAAGTTTTGAATGTTATAACATATTCTTTTGGTGTGAGACTAGGGTGATTAACATGATGAGGAGGTTAAGTTATGAGTTATTGTAGTCGTTTGATAGTCGTGTGTTATTTTTTTTAAGTCAAACGAGTTATAGAACAAAAGTTAGCAAAGGCCATCACAAGTTGCATTCATAATATGCTGAAATTTAGGCCAAATGTATATGCACTTTTCTCCAAATATACTTTGAATAAATGGATGATCTACATATCAAATTGAAGATCTACGAGTCTAGTTTTCAACGCATTAAACCGTTCGTCAATACGACATCGGAGTAGAAAGATATTCATGTTTTCGCGAGACTGCGCAAGCAGCTCCCAATGGGACCCACTTAGGCGGTGGTTGACCTACTTCAATTATTAAACGATTTGGACGCCTATTTTTCACTTATATTCAACTCAACTTCGTCTCCAACCTTCTCCTAATCCTTATAAACAGATTCCACAAGGGTTTGAAGTGATTCCAAAGTGATTACACCATATTTCAACATCAAAACTTAGTTCTAGTGAAGAACAACACCTCTTTGAGGTTATGTTGTCATTGAGGATTGTTATGGGCTGTATTTGGATGAAATTCCAAGTTGTTGCTGCTGTATAAGGTGAGTATATCAGCCTACTAATTGTGCTTAAGCTTTCTTGTATGTTGGTTAAGTTTTTAGGATGTTAAATTACAAGATAATACTTGGATTAGCTTAAGTCACTTCTATGGTGTTGTATTGCCATTGAGGGTTGTTGTAAGCTGTTTATAACTTGGATTTCGACTTGAAGTTGCTTTAGCAAGTATGTATATTGTGTTCTTTCATGTGCTTAAGGTTATCTTGATGTTGATTAAGTTAAATGGATAGAGTAGACATGAACTAGTGAATAAAGCTACTAATTGAAGATAGTTGGAGTTGAAGATTGTTTCCTTTGTTATAAATATTTGGTATAAGGATGGAATCATTGATGAATGACTTCACAATCACGTTAATGATAGTTTTAAATTAATGTAAGAAGTCTATAAGGGGTGATATGGGTTATACGGATTCCAACCGGAGCTTGCCTCTCGTCGTGAAGTAGTTGTGACTTGTTGTCGTTATATGGTGTCTTGTTATTGATATTTATAGGTTGCTGGACTTCCATGGCTGTTGTTGTTGTTGTTGGTATATGGTATTGGAGGAGGCCCTTGTTACAAGGGAGATGCTGCCCGAATTTACGTAGATGAGCTACTAGCTTAAGTTTCAGACTTAGCCTTTGCTCAACACTGATTTTGAATCTCTTTATGCCATGGTAGATTGAGTTGAGTTGTTTGAAGAGTTGCTTGAGAGGTATTAAGGACTCACCATGGTTAAGGTATCTTAAGGCATTTCCTTCTTTCTTTTGGCATGATCTAATATGAAATGAATAAGCTATTTCATAATGAATCTACTCCTAGCAACTAAGGTTGTCCATGTTGTTCTTTCCATACAAAGTTATTCTAAGAAAGTATGTATGATCCATAAGTCCTAGTGAAGTTCATATTGTATGTCCATAATGTTCTTACGTCACTCAGAAAGGTTTAGAACGTGATTCCATGAGTCGAGCATACATTATATATATGTATCTATCTTACTCTACCGAGCCGCGCTATAGTCGGCCGGGTACGACACCTATTGTGCAACCACTGATCAGTTGGGTTTACCGAGCTCCACGTGGCCGGGTACGTTTTTACCGAGTCCTCTTTGAGGCCGGGTACGATGTGATGATGATGATGATGCCCCCAGAGGCAAATGTTTTTAAAGGTATATGTATATGTATGTATTATGCATTTCATGTCAGTAGCCCCCAGAGGCACTCAGATGTTCCAGGTTGTATTTCCTCCATCTCTCTTTACATTACTATTCTTGTTTATGCTTTCTTGCCTTACATACTCGGTACATTATTCGTACTGACGTCCCTTTTGCTCGGGGACGCTGTGTTTCATGCCCGCAGGTCCCGATTGATAGATTGATTGTCCTCCTATTAGGCTATCAGCTCAGCGAAGGTGTTGGCACACTCCACTTGCTCCGGAGTTGCCTATTTGGTCAGTATGCTTAAGATATGTATTGGTTGGTATAGTGGGGCCCTGCCCCGACCTTTATGATTTTATGTACGCTTAGAGGCTTGTAGACAGATGCCAGGTGTATGGATACTTGTATGGCCTTGTCGGCCTATATTTTGAGTTTACAAATGGTCATGTCGGCCTTATAGGCCGTGTGTCATATGTATAAGTTTGTATATCATGTTGGGTCATCATATGTTGAGTATTCCCTTATGTTTTATTCTTGTTATCTCATGGCGGGTTTTATGGCTTATTTACTCATAATAGTATAATAAGAAAGATATGTTACGTTGGTACTCGGTTAAGTAAGGTACCGGGTGCCCGTCGCGGCCCATCGGTTTAGGTCGTGACAAAAGTGGTATCAGAGCAGTTCTGTCCTAGGGGGTCTACAAGCCGTGTCTAGTAGAGTCTTGTTTATGGGTGTGTCGTGCACCACACTTATAAGCAGGAGGCTACAGGGCATTTAGGATTGTCACTCTTTCTTCTTACTCTAGATCGTGTGGTAGAGCCCACTTATAAGAATTCAAATCCGAATTTTTTTTATTTTTATTTTATTTTTTTTTGTTATTCGTAATAAGACGATACGTAAATCCCGAAAGAAGGATTGGAAAGAAATATAGTTGTGGAAGAGCTGAATCAAAGGAACTGGATTTTGTATAATGCCTACGACAAGTAAATTTGAGGTCTTCAGCAGAGCATCGGTGTAGTGAAAGGTGTAAGCCTCTTGATAAGGAGCCTTAAGCCAAGAATGCCTACCCACCTTTATGGTGAAAGACAATGAGAGATTAAAAACTACAAGTTTCAACAAGCAAAAGAAGCAAGATAAAGAAGGGCACGAGGCGCCCAATTAATGAAGGTTAACAGTGTTTATAATTGAGGCAGAGGAACATAAGCTTTTTGAGTTATATTCAATAGTAGCAGAGGTATATACAATTGCTCGCACCTATTCAAGATATGCCCTATGGGGGTTAATATAAGTAGTATATGAAGATAGGATGGCGGAATTGTTTGTGTCAGTTGACATTTCTGAAGGATATTGCAAATGTGCTAATAGATCTCCTTGTGAGACACCCAGATGGTACACTTTAAAATAGTGTAGCCAGATTTGAGTACGACAAAGACATGCACCATAAGTCTTGAATTGATACATATTACCTTAGTGTGGCTCGTGTTCCTATTAAAGCGAGAGCATTAAGCAACTTGAAGAGCCACTGGATGGAGCAAATGGAAGCTAAAGGCAAAATAATGTTTTGTTCGAGTGTTCAAAATAAAGTGATTGACAGAAATGTTAGCAAGAAAATAAGAAGAGAGTTAATGAAGCATTATGAGTAAGAGCTAATACATGAATGACAACAGTATAAAAAAAATGACAATATTATAGAGTTTATAGTCAAGTGAAAGGAAATACAAGAGGTGACAAGCCTTGAGACAACAAAAGAGTATAGGCCATAAGGTTATATCCTCATTTTGAGAAATAAGTTCGTGACGCCAACGCGACTACCAGAGAGGAGAGTTAATCCCTAGAGTAACAAAAATCAGTATGGACTATTAAATATGCTAATCTAAATATGAATTAGGGACTAAATGATTGGAAAGTACTCGGCATCAAGGGAATTTCAGATCTCATTCCAGCGGTAATAAAATGGACCACAAAAGAAGATTCACGATGAATGCAGAGAATAGTCATTATGGAGACGCTTCCATAGAATAAGCAATGTGAGCAAAGTTAACCTTAAGAGACTGTATGTTCCAGTTACGCTAAGTGTCAGCCTCACGAGTAGGGAATTTTTCATCCTTGGTACACCATAATTGCCGCAAGGCAAGTAAGGATCATTGATGAGAAACAACGCCAAAGATGAAGAGGTAAAACATCTATAGGTAGATCCTCGTGGCTTCAACTTTTAGTACACCCATAAAGGGGGAATATGGAGTGATATGGCATTAAGTCAGAATTAAATGGTTCTAGTAACTATGAAATGGTAAAGGAAGAATGAGATAAATAAAAGTGGAATGAGATGGCACTTATCCAAATCATATAGATACGCTACCATTCAAGAATATTCTGCAAGCACGACATCAAGGAGAGGAAGTAAAGGTTCTTGCTCGAGCTGTTATTAATAAATAAGGAGCCAGTGCGAGACATAAGTTAAAACAAAGTAATTAACCTAAGAAAGATTACGAGGAATATTGATATGAGGATGGGCTAACGAGTAGTTAGTAATTGGTCAGGAAGATCTCAGTTATGGCAATATAGGAGGTTATAGACGAATCATCAGATCGTGTAAGATAAACATAGTAGAACCCAACATGGAGAATTCAGTTTCGGAGAATATCATTTTGAGATATATATTCAAACAAAAGTCGAGGTAGTTAAAGGTACAGTATGAGTGTTTTGGGGGTATAAGAAAGAGCCACTGGAAAGGCAGTCAAAATATCAGTTCAAAAGCAACCATACAAGCACATGGGCATGAAAGCAAGCAACTACAGATGATTATAGGTAAGTAAGGACATCAAAAAGGTCCGTAATAAGGTCACAACTTTACGAGAGTCAAAGGTTATCCCCAAGTACTATAATGAAAGACTAGCCGAGGAGATAAGAAAGAATGCTCCAACCTAAGAACAACGACCTAAAGAGGAAATAGTCGTGTAACAACAATCTCGCAACAACATTGTAAGGAAATAGTCGTGTAACAACAATCTCACAACAACATTGTAAGAATTCCAAAGGAAAGTGGCACCTACCATGGCTAATGAATGGGAAATAAGAGTTAAAAGTAATATTCAAAATCATGAGTAGTATAAAAAATTTGGCAAGTGTGGGCACTAATATAAGCTAAGTATGGACGCAACAAGGAGGCAGAAAAACATGGAAACGAAATAGCTTACATTGAAAGAAAGCTAATATGGAAAGAAAGAATTATTACACTCAAGATTTTGGAACATTATCCAGGCAGCATATCTATTAACAATCATACAGCCATAGAAGACTCCGGTATAAGTTGAAATAAAGAATTGAACCCGGGGCATAAACAAAGGATTAAATTGTTAGAAGATTGTATCATGGATATTTCATAATGCCCATTAAAGGCTAAGGTGATAACTGGTACCATGAGCCTTCGATTGAGTAATGATCTGACAAATAAAAGAAAGGGGTCTCATGAATTGGACAGAATTAAAATATCCACGCAAGGTAAATCACATTGGGATACCGTGAGATACGGTTATGAAAGCAGGGTATCGCCCCAGATGGATCAATCTGATCATTAAGATATCCCTAATAAAACATGAATCCTAGCACCAATATTACATAAAAGGTTAAGTTATCAGGGGTGGATTATGGATCAAAATTGATATGAATCAACAATGGATGGACAAAATTCACAAAGTATGAGATGAGATTAGACTGTCATTATTAAGATTTACAGTAATGAGGATGCATTAAAGGACATAGATTTATACTTATAGGACAAGCAGCGAATGAATAACCCGGAGACGAGTGGCAGACCACGTTAATAATAAACCGAAGTAAGAGTTAGGATATAGTATGACCTACCTAGATATAGTAAAAACATAAGCATAAAAACCTGAGGATATAAAGCAAGGTATAGCAATAGTCGTAAGTTCGACAAAGTACCAAGCGAAGAACTTTAGTACAACTATAGATGCCTAGAGTGACAACTTGTCATAGTTCTGTATATGTCCACAAAGTGAGGTCTAGAGATTGGCTAAAACCCAAGAGGAAAAAGGAGAGAAGAGTTGCATAGACACACATACAAATACACGGTTGTACATGATGCATGACAGAAGCATTTACGAGATTAAAAGAATTCCGACCACAGGTTGTGGTGTGAGAAAGAGGCCTAAAGGGGAGAATACCCTGGCCTTTGGGATTACTTACAAAATAGTTTACTATCTGTCAAGGAAAATATTCAAGTATTCATCAGAGCTAAAGGTTATGATATTGATAAATGCACTAGTCAACATTCGAGGACGAATGTTCCAAAGGGGGGAATGATGTTACACCCCAAGTTTTCATACGTGAGAGTATGTCGTAAGTCAATTGATGTAAGCTCATAAATGAGATTATATTTTAAAGCAAATAAAGCAAGTTAATCATGTTACTTTGGAGGTTACAAATACTTAAGATCATGAATGACAAGTACCAAAAGGGTTGGAAAGCTTAATCGCTAAACAAATTGAAGAAAATAAGTTCCGTCGAAAATCGACAAGTTTTGAATGTTATAACATATTCTTTTGGTGTGAGACTAGGGTGATTAACATGATGAGGAGGTTAAGTTATGAGTTATTGTAGTCGTTTCATAGTCGTGTGTTATTTTTTTTAAGTCAAACGAGTTATAGAACAAAAGTTAGCAAAGGCCATCACAAGTTGCATTCATAATATGCTGAAATTTAGGCCAAATGTAGATGCACTTTTCTCCAAATATACTTTGAATAAATGGATTATCTACTTATCAAATTGAACATCTACGAGTCTAATTTTCAACGCATTAAACCGTTCATCAATACGACATCGGAGTAGAAAGATATTCATGTTTTCGCGAGACCGCGCAAGCAGCTCCCAATGGGACCCACTTAGGCGGTGGTTGACCTACTTCAATTATTAAACGATTTGGACGCCTATTTTTCACTTATATTCAACTCAACTTCGTCTCCAACCTTCTCCTAACCCTTATAAACAGATTCCACAAGGGTTTGAAGTGATTCCAAAGTGATTACACCATATTTCAACATCAAAACTTAGTTCTAGTGAAGAACAACACCTCTTTGAGGTTATGTTGTCATTGAGGATTGTTATGGGCTGTATTTGGATGAAATTCCAAGTTGTTGCTGCTGTATAAGGTGAGTATATCAGCCTACTAATTGTGCTTAAGCTTTCGTGTATGTTGGTTAAGTTTTTAGGATGTTAAATTACAAGATAATACTTGGATTAGCTTAAGTCACTTCTATGGTGTTGTATTGCCATTGAGGGTTGTTGTAAGCTGTTTATAACTTGGATTTAGACTTGAAGTTGCTTTAGCAAGTATGTATATTGTGTTCTTTCATGTGCTTAAGGTTATCTTGATGTTGATTAAGTTAAATGGATAGAGTAGACATGAACTAGTGAATAAAGCTACTAATTGAAGATAGTTGGAGTTGAGGATTGTTTCCTTTGTTATAAATATTTGGTATAAGGATGGAATCATTGATGAATGACTTCACAATCACGTTAATGATAGTTTTAAATTAATGTAAGAAGTCTATAAGGGGTGATATGGGTTATACGGATTCCAACCGGAGCTTGCCGCTCGTCGTGAAGTAGTTGTGACTTGTTGTTGTTATATGGTGTCTTGTTATTGATATTTATAGGTTGCTGGACTTCCATGGCTGTTGTTGTTGTTGGTATATGGTATTGGAGGAGGCCCTTGTTACAAGGGAGATGCTGCCCGAATTTACGTAGATGAGCTACTAGCTTAAGTTTCAGACTTAGCCTTTGCTCAACACTGAGTTTGAATCTCTTTATGCCATGGTAGATTGAGTTGAGTTGTTTGAAGAGTTGCTTGAGAGGTATTAAGGACTCACCATGGTTAAGGTATCTTAAGGCATTTCCTTCTTTCTTTTGGCATGATCTAATATGAAATGAATAAGCTATTTCATAATGAATCTACTCCTAGCAACTAAGGTTGTCCATGTTGTTCTTTCCATACAAAGTTATTCTAAGAAAGTATGTATGATCCATAAGTCCTAGTGAAGTTCATATTGTATGTCCATAATGTTCTTACGTCACTCAGAAAGGTTTAGAACGTGATTCCATGAGTCGAGCATACATTATATATATGTATCTATCTTACTCTACCGAGCCGCGCTATAGTCGGCCGGGTACGGCACCTATTGTGCAACCACTGATCAGTTGGGTTTACCGAGCTCCACGTGGCCGGGTACGTTTTTACCGAGTCCTCTTTGAGGCCGGGTACGATGTGATGATGATGATGATGCCCCCAGAGGCAAATGTTTTTAAAGGTATATGTATATGTATGTATTATGCATTTCATGTCAGTAGCCCCCAGAGGCACTCAGATGTTCCAGGTTGTATTTCCTCCATCTCTCTTTACATTACTATTCTTGTTTATGCTTTCTTGCCTTACATACTCGGTACATTATTTGTACTGACGTCCCTTTTGCCTGGGGACACTGCGTTTCATGTCCCAGGTCCCGATTGATAGATTGATTATCCTCCTATTAGGCTATCAGCTCGGCGAAGGTGTTGGCGCACTCCACTTGCTCCGGAGTTGCCTATTTGGTCAGTATGCTTAAGATATGTATTGGTTGGTATAGTGGGGCCCTGCCCCGACCTTTATGATTTTATGTACTCTTAGAGGCTTGTAGACAGATGTCAGGTGTATGGATACTTGTATGGCCTTGTCGGCCTATATTTTGAGTTTACAAATGGTCATGTCGGCCTTATAGGCCGTGTGTCATATGTATAAGTTTGTATATCATGTTGGGTCATCATATGTTGAGTATTCCCTTATGTTTTATTCTTGTTATCTCATGGCGGGTTTTATGGCTTATTTACTCATAATAGTATAATAAGAAAGATATGTTACGTTGGTACTCGGTTAAGTAAGGTACCGGGTGCCCGTCGCGGCCCATCGGTTTGGGTCGTGACAAGAGAAGAGCCATGGAGGGTGGTTGGGACTTACATTTATCATTGCATGGGTGCCTTGTGGGGTAGTCGCCACCTCCTTGACTGCCATATACTCTTCTTTCCACATGAACACTATTCCCCCAGAGAGCCCTAATGCCGGAGACTGGATGATCATATCAAATTGGAGCTCATGAACCAGTTTTTGGTCGTCTGCCATCTTAGTTTCAAGCAGAACAAGCATGGTTGGCTTGTGCATTTTTACCATTTCTAAATAGATACCTCTTGAATTCGGCATTGTTTCCCCCCTAACATTCTCTATGATGTAATTCATCAATGGAGTTGGGGGGTGGTTGGTGAGGTCGCTATTGAGGGTTTCTTGGTCCTTGCAGACACTTCGTTAGAAGTGGGGGTTTTCCTCTTGAGACTCAGCATTAGGGTTAGATTCATCAAGGGCTTGATGGGGCAGTGGGTTTTGTTGGAGATCAGACTTATTCCACACTTGACCATCTCTTTGGGACAAAGAACAACTATTACCTTTTTGATTTCTATGCTGAACTCTATCGCTCTCATTGAGTCTAGTAGGAGTGTGTCCATTCGTGGTATGGCATAGGTTGCTCCCTCTTCCTCTGAGGTATTTTTCTTCTTGAAGATTTCCAAGGCTTTGGAGATTTCTTTTTTGATGTTGTGGGGAGAGGGTGAAGTGTTCTTCTCTCTTGGAGCAGAAGATGATGGCTTGTGTTGAGTCTGTTGGTCGATCATTACGAAGACCGCCTCCACCCATGGATCTTCTTTCGTCAGATCTGGGAAGAATGGTAGGGTTTGGAAGCTCTGCAGTATGTGGCTGCTGAGTGTTTGGGGGTCGGTTAACGGTGAGTTGTTGTCTTTGTTGCGAGTTTAAAATAGCATACTATGAAGTATTTATATGTTAGTTTGCGAGTTTAGAATCAGTATTATGAAAAAAATGTGACTTAATGAAAAAAGAGAATTCGATAATGTTAAAATCAATAATGGGGAGTTCGATGTTGTTTTGAGATTTTCTCATAGGGAGACGTGGAACCCTCTGCATTATACCAAGGTTTTTCCTGTATCATTCACTCAAATTACGTGCTTAAAGGCGGATCCAATATTTCAAAAGTATGAGCGCACTATTGTGAAGAGGTGAATCTAGAATTCGCATTTGATGGATTTAACTTATATTCTTATATGTATGTTCAAAGAAAAACTTGTATTCTTATCGAAATTTTTACGATTTTCACACATATATTTATATTTTGTTCCGAAAATAAGACCGTACGAAGTGAGATTTAGTGTGTGTTTGGTGAAGGAAAATATTTTTCGGCAAATATTTTTCAATTTTTTCATATTTGGTTGGCTTAAATATTTTAAAAAATATTTTCCTTATGAACTCATTTTCCTTCAATTGGAGGAAAAATATTTTCTTTATCAAGAGAAGAGAAAATATTTTTCAAAACTCCTTCTCAACTTTCCCCACCCTCACCAAGTCACCCCACCTCCTCTCTCCCTCTCTCTAAAAAAAGTTTTTTTTTTTCAAATTTTAGTTTTTCCGTTACTACCCACCCTACAACCCTCCCCCCCCCCCCAAAAAAAATACTTTTCTTTTTGTAATTTCAGATTCTATTTTTTTCATTTTTCTGCCCCACCCCCCCAAAAAAAATATTTTTTAATATATTTTTCAGTTTTAGTTTTTTTTATTTATCGATTTAAAAGTTCAAAATTTTACAAGTTCCAAAGTTATGAGTTCGAAAGTTTATGTGTTTAAAAATTTACGGGTTTAGAAATTATAAAGTTTATGAGTTAAAATTTTTGCGGTTTCAAAAGTTTAGCGGTTCGAAAGTTTATGAAAAATATGGGTTCGGAAGGTTGTTGGTTTGAAAGTTTATGACTTCATGTTTATTATATCTAAATTATTTATGAATACTCTTGAGAAGTCATTGTTCTTAATTTGCGTACCAAACACCGAAAAATAAATAAAATTACTTGTTTCCAAGAAAATATTTTTTTGGGAAATATTTTTTACAAAAAAGATTTTTCGTTATACCAAACACACCCTTAAACTTCCAATTTCACTTGTAGAGATGCACTCAATAATAGTTACACCATATGAGTCTTTAAGCATGTGTTCGCCCATATATATATATTAGTAAATTTGAAGAAATATAACATTATTATACATAATTTAGGGAGAGAAGCATGTGTTCACGTGAACCCATATTTCTTAACCTAGATACGCCTGTGTATAACGTGCCTACGAGAAAAGAAATTATTTGATATAACAAGTTTTATTTTGGAAAAGTTGCCTATATTCGGATTTAATATTCTCAATTATCGTAATGCCATCTTTTTACTTCTCTTTTACTTTTGTTCTTTCACTTTTCTCATATCCCAAACGAATATGTAAAGTACAGAAATAACCTTCTTGGATTTTTAACAAGTATTGTCCGTCGCTTGTTTCATGAGCACACTTTTAACTTTTGACTATTAGATAAGCGGGATAAAAAATTGAAGACCATTCCTAGAAGTATCATATTTTTGCAATATTTTGTGTTTACCACCATGGAACAAATTGAATCTTGGGTAATAAGTTTTACTTACCATGTTTAATATTAAGGAATTATGCTTTACTAAGTTGAGTGTTCTATTGGAAACAATCTCTTTATTCTCACAAACAAGGTAAGGGTAAGGTCTGCGTACACACTACTCTTTTCGGACCCTACAATGTAGGATAATACTGGGTATGTTGTTGGTATTTAACATTAAGGAAATATTATAATAACTAATAAGTTAAAGGATATTCTTGACCAAGGCTAACAGATACTGATGAACAGGAAATTCTAGAGTGTGTATGTGGTTTATTTTCATATATACCCATTTTGGGTCGTTATTGAAGGTATATTCACGTTGCACTTTTTTTTTTTTCGCAAAGTGTACCCGCTCGGATCTGAATTAGTAAATAAAACACTCCTCAAATATATAAAAGTTTCAAGACACGATAAATATAAATTTTTTTTAATCTTAAATTATACTTTTATGACGGATTTAAACTCTTGTTATTGATTTTGAATTACTTTTTTATTTATAATTGGATATACAATTAGAGGAAATATTAGTAAATTTTAATATTAATAATTATTAAAGATGGTCATTAGTTATTAGTCAAATTATAAAGATAAAGAAATAAAAAAAGGCGAAAAGGGGCTAAAGCCCAAAAAGAAAAGGGCTGTTGGAAAACAAAGGCTTCAAGCCTTAAAAGTCTGTTATTTCATTCATGAAAAGGCAGAAGCCTTAGACGAGAAACAGAACACTGTTCTGTTACGCAAACATCAAAATAAAATTTTAGGGTTCTATATCAATTATTAATTCTTGAATTCTGGTATGTAATTTTCCTATTGGAATTATCCTACAATAGTAATAGGCAAGAATTTAATAGTTAATTCCATTTTTCCTATATATCAACAGTAAATTCCATGTCTAGGTGTGAAACTTTAAAATTAATTAAAATGCACTGGTTGTTGTAGAATTAATTATTTGACAGGTATAAATTGGACTGGGGTCTATGTATTTTGTTCAAGTAGTATTGAGGTGAGTTGATATACCCCTTTATTAAAGTGGTTTAACTCACAAAAGTCCTCATACAATGTGTTTGATGAATTGCATAAAAGAGCTAACATATACTTAATTGGAGTGAGTAAATACCTATTAGCTTAGAATTATTTTCTAGCTAAAGTTTTGATGATTATTTTGATATATGTGCATAAATTTTTAGATTTTTATGTTATTCTTATATGTCATTTTCATATTGAAAATTCATGAAGAAGCAAGAATCTTTAAAAATAATTTTGAATGTTTATTTTCATTCATATATCATACCTTACATTTGAGGATTACACAAGAAGTATGTTTGAAAGATTTAGACTTGAAAAGCCACAAGAAGAAGTTTTAGAAAGAAAAGATTTTTGGGAGTATCCTTTATTATGAGAAGGGGTCATCGTCCAGGCCGAAGGCCCTGACCAAAGCGTTGACTTCCTGAAACTACTTGTGCCAAAGTAGAGAGCACACGAGCTGAGGGTCTCATCGCTGAGAATTTGCCTAGCCAGGATAAGGTTGTACATGAGCGCTAAGAACCATAAAACTTTCACGACTCAAGTTCACCCTCAGTGAACAGTCGTGACGACACCTAATCCATACGACTAGGTAAGCCTAACAATGCGAAAAAGACATAATTACGAAAAGAAAACAATTAAAAATAGAGATAACAAAATGAAACAATGTTTAAGGTGTCGGCCAGCATATAACAGTACAAGAATCTCAACCTAACACTCCCAAAATTCAGAACCCCGTGAATCACAAGCTAAGAGTACATAAAAGGCTCTAACTCCATAAATGTCTATCAACAAGGAAGATACAGAAGGGCTATACTAGTACAGAGAATAGAAAGGGACTACTCAATCTGTAGACGCAGCAGATATACCTCGAACTCTCTACAGAAGCTCCTCGCCTAAAGGGTGATAAGACTGGGTAGAAGTACCTGGATCTGCACACGCAAAATATGTGCAAAAAATGATATGAGTACACCATAACGGTACCCAATAAGTGCCAAGCCTAACCCCAGTCGAGTAGGGACGAGGAAGGTCAGGGCCCTACCAGTCATATACAATAATATATAGGGAAGATGAACAGTAGTAGAAATACAAATAATGAAAGAAACAACAACTACAACCAAGGCAAATAATCACAGAAGGTATACAACTCAACATAGAGATAACAACCAGGAGTCTACCAAGATCGCGTCCTGTAGCCCCAAAAGTAAATAATTAGTGATGTCCCATAGTCCATATCACTGTGCAGGGGGATCTTCCGGAATACCACATCTATAGTCCCAAATAAACAGACAAGGGGGTTCTACAGAGAACCACCCGTAGTCCCAATGTAAACACGCAGCAACAACACAAGAATAATCAACTCAATTTAATGTAATATCAAAATAGACAACTAATTCTAACCTAGCATGCTGCACATAGTTCATATAAGGCAGTTTGAGCAAGTAGGAAATTTAGTCATTTAGGCATGCTTTCCTGAGCTAATAGTAAGCTCAAAGTTCAAGTAGTGTAAATAGTAAAAAAAAATACGAAATTATAGATACTTAAATGAAAAATAGAATTTTCATGAATCAACACAAGTACGCGCTCGTCACCTTACGTACAAGGCATTTCAAATATAACAGTACCAAATCCTAAGGGGAGTTCCCCCACACAAGGTTAGATAAGTCACTTACCTAACCAACTCAATCAAATCTATACCACGTTCTTGCCACGAGTATCCGACTCCAGTAATTGCATAATGTAAATAACACTTCAAATAACTAATTCAACTAATCAATTTTACGCTAATACACGAAATTAGGAAAAATAACCAAAATGCCTCCCGAGCCTACATCTCAAAATCAGGTAATTACAAATTCGGAATCCTCACACTCTCACGAGTTCAGTGATACCAAAAGTACCAATTGGACCTCAAGTCACCACTCAAATCTCTCCAATTAATCGATCCCTAACCCCCAATTTACCACTGATTTTCCTTCAAATTTCATGCTTACAATGATAAATATCACCATAATAACGAGCTTAAGGACCAAAGACCTTACCTCAATAAATCCCTCTGAAAATGCCCTCCAAAGCTTCACCCTGAATGACAAATTGAGAGAAATGATCAAAAATCGCGAAGGGTGGAATGCATAGTTTCTGTCCCAGGAAAACCGCATATGCGGTTAAATAGTCGCACATATGGACCCGCACCTGCGGTCCGAGGTACGCACCTGCGAACTTCACTTGAAACACCAGGGCCGCGCTTGTGCAAGAAATCCCGCATCTGCACAATCGTAGGTGCGACCAGGACCTCGCTTATGCGATCCCAGCCTGCCCCTCTCTTGGCTGCATCTACGGCTTCCTATCCGCGCATGCGTGCCTGCACCTGTGGTACTCTAGCCGCAGGTGTAGTTATGACAGCAACAGAACTCCTTCAGCTGCCAAACTCAACTCAAAAGCACCCGAAATCGCCCCGAGGTCCCAGGAACCTCAACCAAAGGCATGAGTCATATACCACCTTCCAAACTTGTACCAATCCTCAAAACACCTAAAATAACATCGAAACATTGAATTAACCATGGATTCAAGCCTAAAAACTCTAAAGACTTATGAATTCGCTTTGATCAAAAAGTCTATCAAACCTTGTCCGTATGACCGGGAACTTTGCATACATATCCCAAATAACACAATAGACCTACTCTGACTTTCGAAACTCCATTCCGGCCCCGATATCAAATCCCACTTCCGAACTGCAAACTTCAAAAATTCAACTTTTGCCATTTCAAGCCTAATTAATCTATAGACCCCCAAAATTTAATTTGAACACGCCCCTAAGCCCGAAATCACCCAACGGAGCTAACGGTACCGACAAAATTCTATTTCGAGATCGTCTTCACACTACTCCAACTACGGTCCAAATTCTAAAATTTAAACTCTTATTTAGGGATTAAGTGTCCCGAAACACTCTGAAACACAAAACGAATCCTCCCGGCAACTCACAATAGTAGAAATAAGCACGGGGAAAGCAGTTAATAAGGGATTAGGGCGTTAATTCTTAAAACGACCATCTGGGTCGTTACATCCCCCCTCTTATAACGTTCGTTCATCCTTGAACGAGCGTAAAGACATACCTGGGGTAGTGAAAAGAAAAGGGTAACAGATGTGCATATCCTGATCGGTCTCCCAAGTCGCCTCCTCGGCCGGCTGACCCCGCCACTGAACCTTCACTGATGCAATATTATTTAACCTTAGCTTTCAAACCTGCCTTTCCAATATTGCTATTGGCTCCTCAACATAAGATAGATCCTTTTCCAACCGGACTGAACTGAAATCCAACACGTGCAATAGATCATCGTGATACCTCCGGAGTATCAAAACATGAAATACCATATGAACTCTTGCCAAGCTGGTAAGTAAGGCAAGCTTATAAGCAACCTCCCCAACATGTCGCAATAACTCAAAAGGACTAATAAACCTCGAACTCAATTTTACTTTCTTCCCAAATCTCATAACGCCCTTCATAGACAAAACCCGAAGCAAGACCCACTCTCCAACCATATAGGAAACATGATGAACCTTCTGGTCTGCATAACTCTTCTATCTGGACTAGGATGTATGGAGTCTATCTTGAATCACCTTAACCTTCTCCAAAGCATCTTGTACCAAGTCTGTGCCCAATAATATAGCCTCACCCAGCTCAAACCAACCTACCAGGGACCTACAATGCCTACCATACAAGGCCTCACACGGTGCCTTCTAAATGTTGGACTGATAGCTGCTATTGTAAGAAAACTCAATTAGTAGCAAGAACTGATCCCAAGAACCTCCAAACTTCATCACACATGCACAGAGCATATCCTCAAGAATCTGAATGGTACACTCAGACTTTCCATCCGTCTGGGTGTGAAATGGTATGCTCAACTTTACCCGAGTGCCCAACTCATGTTGTACGACCCTCCAAAATCGTGATGTGAACTGAGTACCTCTATCTAAAATAATAGAAACTGGAATACCATGCAGACGGACAATCTCTCGGATATAAATCTCCGCCAACTGCTCCGGAATAGGCAGTACACATAGGAATGAAATGCGCAGACTTGGTTAGTCGATCCACAATCACCTAAATGGCATCGAACTTCTTCAAAGTCCATGGGAGCCCAACTACGGAGTCTATGGTGATCCTCTCCCACTTCCACTTTGGAATGTCTATATGCTGAAGCAATCCATCCGGTCTTTGGTGCTCATACTTTACCTGCTGACAATTGAGGTACCGAACTACAAACCCAACTATATCTTTCTCCATCTGCCTCCACCAGTAGTGTTGTCTCAAATCCTGATACATCTTCACGGCACCCGAATGGATGGAATACCGCGAATTATGGGCCTCTTCTAGAATCAAGTCCCGAAGCCCATCAACATTGGGTACACAAACCCGACCTTGCATCCTCAATACCCCGTCATCACCAATGGTCACATCTCTGGCATCACCCTGTAGAACCCGATCCCTGAGGGAACATAAATGAAGGTCATCAAACTGTCGCTCTCAAATACGTAACCACCTTCTCTGATGCAAATTAAGGTCCTTATCTTGAATAGATCTGCAAACTTCGTTGATCAGCATAAATATCACAAGGCACACCATACAAATAATGATGCCAAATCTTCAAGGCGTGAACAATAGCAGCTAACTCAAGATCGTGGACAGGATAATTCTTCTCATGAACCTTCAATTGTCTGGACACGTAGATAATCACCCTACCGCCCTGCATCAATACCGCTCTAAGGCCAATCCTCGAGGCATCACAATAGGCAGTATAAGACCCCGAACCTATAAGAAATATAAATACTAGGGTTGTATTTAAAGTTGTCATGAGATTCTGAAAACTCTCCTCACACTCCCCCGTCCACCTGAACGGAGCACCCTTCTAGGTCAGCCTAGTCATCGGTGCTGCAATAGATGAAAATCCCTCAACAAATCGACGGTAATAACCCACCAAGCCAAGAAAACTACGGATCTCTATAGTTGAGGAATGGGCTGGGCCAACTCCGCACGGATTCTACTTTCTTCGAATCCACCTTTATCCCCTCACTAAGTACCACGTGACCCAAGAATGTCAAGGAATCCAACCAATTCTTACATTTTGAGAACTTAACATATAACTTCTTCTCTCTCAAAGTCTAAAGCATTGTCCTCAAGTACTACTCATGATCTTCCCGACTCCGATAATATTAAAGATAATGACGAATGAGTCAAGATATTGCTGGAATACACTGTACATCAAATGCATAAAGGCTTTTGGGGCATTAGTCAGCCCAAATGACATAACAAGGAACTCGTAGCGACCATACCCAGTCTTGAAGGCAATCTTTGGGATGTGATAGCCTGAATACAAGTCAATCTTTAAAAACACACAAGCACACTGTAACTGATCAAACAAATCATCAATACGAGGCAAAAGATATTGGTTCTTCATTGTAACCTTGTTTAATTGGCGGTAATCAATACACATACACATAGAACCATCCTTCTTCTTCACAAATAAGACAGGAGCACCCCAAGGTGATATACCGGGCCAAATGAAACCCTTATCAAACAATTCTTGTAACTGCTCCTTCAACTCATTCAACTCAGGAGGAGCCATACGATACGGAGGAATAGAAATAGGCTGAGTGCCCGACAACATATCAATAAGGGGTGTCTCGCCTATTTGGCTCGCATTATTAATCCAGAATCAAAACTACCAGCTCTTTAGTTTGTGCCAGTTGTTAGAAAATTTTCAAAATTTTTCCCAGATGACTTTCCCGGATTTCTTCCTGAAAGAACCATGGACTTTGGCATTGATCTCATGCCAGACACTCAACCTATATCTATACATCTTTATAGGATGGCTCCAACAAAACTTAATAAGTTGGGAGAACATTTGAAAGACCTTATTGAAAAGGGCTTTATCAGGCCGAGTGTTTCACCGTGGGGTGCCCCAATCCTGTTTATCAAGAAGAAATATGGGTCTCTTAGAATGTGCGTCAACTATCGCCAGTTGAATAAAGTTACCATTAAGAACGAGTAACCACTGCCAAGAATTGATGATTTATTTGATCAACTTCAGGGTGCAAAGTGCTTTCCAAAAATAAACTTGAGGTCGGAGTACCATCAATTGAGAATCGGAGAAGAGGATATATCTAAAATAGCCTTTAGAACTCGCTACGGGCACTATGAATTTCTAGTAATGTCCTTTGGGTTGACAAATGCTCCAGCTGCATTCATGGACCTCATGAATAGAGTTTTCAAGCCATTCCTTGATACCTTTATTATTGTGTTTAGAGACAATATTTTGGTACACTTTAAGAGCAAGGAAGATCATGCAGAACACCTCAGCCTTGGAGACCTTAAAGGGGAATGATCTTTATGCCAAGTTCAAAATGTGAGCTCTGGTTGCAATCAGTGGCATTCGTAAGCCATGTGGTATCTAGTGAAGGCATAAAAGTAGATCCTCAAAAGATAGAAGCAGCCAAGAACCGGCCTAGGCCGACAATGCCAACCAAAATCAGGAGTTTCTTGGAGTTAGTTGGCTACTATAGAAGGTTCGTAGAGGGGGTTTCCTCACTTGCAGATCCATTAACTAAGTTGACTCGGAAAGCATTTAAGTTCATGTGGTCAGACGCTTGGGAATAGAGTTTTCAAAGTTAAAGAAAAGGTTGACCACTGCACCTGTGTTAACCTAGCCGACAGGTTCAGGTGAGTTCACAGTGTGTTGTGATGCCTCCAGAGTTGGTATTGGTTATGTTCTTATGCAAAATGGAAAAGTTGTTGCTTATGCTTCCAAGTAGTTAAAGAATCATGAAAAGTACTACCGTACACACGACTTGGAGCTTGTAGCAATGGTGTTTGCATTAAAAATATGGCGACACTACTTTTATGTCGAGCATTTTGAAGTGTTTACAGATCACAAAAGTTCTATTACATTTTTAAGCAAAAAGAATTAAATTTGAGACAGAGAAGGTGGCTCGACTATCGAAAGATTATGACATCAATATCCTTTATCACCCAGGTAAAGCTAATATAGTAGCATATGCACTTAGTAGGAAGTTAATGGGTGTCTTGGACCATCTTGTAGTACAAAGGCAATCCTTAGGTCGAGAAATTCAAAATTGGCAAATGATAGAATCAGATTGGATGAGACCGAAGAAGGAGGTATAACTGCGTATGCCTTAGCGCAATCCTCTCTAGTTGCTCATGTTAAGGCTAAGCAAGATGAAGATCTGTACTTAGTAAAGTTAAAAGAAGGAGTTAGAAAAAAAGAAATCACTGCTTTCACTGTATAAAGTGACAAAGTTTTGAAGTTGAATGATCGGTTATGTGTGTCTGATGTAGATGGTCTTAGTAAGGCCATAATTGAAGAAGCTCACAGTTCAAGGTACTCTATCCACCCAGGTGCTACCAAAATGTATATGAACTTAAAAGAGTTGTACTGGTGGAAAGGCATGAAGAAGCAAGTAGCATATCATATGGCCAGATGTTTGAATTGCCAGCAAGTCAAAGCCGAGCATCAGAGGCCTAGTGGCCTAGCTCAAGATATAGAGATACCACAATGGAAAAGGGAGATGATTAATATAGATTTCATAGTAGGTCTACCTCGCACATACCGTAAGCATGGTTCAATTTATGTTATTGTAAACTAGGTGACAAAGTCCGCACATTTCATACCAGTAGGCGACAGATTCCGTAGAGCAGTATGCATATTTGTACATCAAAGAAATAGCCCATTTGCATGGTACTCTAGTTTCAATCATATCTGACAGAGGCCCTCAGTTCACAGCATATTTTTGGTAGGCATTTCATAAAAGATTAGGTACCAAGGTCAATTTGAACAGTGCTTTCCATCCACAGACCGATGGCCAGGCATAAAGGACCATTCAGACTCTTGAAGATATGTTGCGAGCATGTGTTATAGATTTTGGAGGTAATTGGGATGATCATTTGCCACTTATAGAATTTACTTACAATAACAGTTATCAGTCCAGCATTGGTATGGCTCCTTATGAAGCGTTGTATCGGCGACGATATCGGTATCCAGTGGGTAAGTTTGAACCAACAGAGGTGTCGTTGATTGGTTCAGAGTTTGTCTATGCGGCCTTAGAGAAAGTTCAGCTAATCAGAAAAGGCTGAAAATGGCTCAGAGTCATCAAAAGTCCTATTCTAACAGAAGGTATCATGACTTAGGATTCATGGTTGGCGACAAGGTATTTTTGAAATTTTGACCAATGAAAAGAGTTACGAGGTTTGGTAAGAAGGGGAAACTTAGTCCTAGATTTATTGGACCTTATAAGACTATAGAAAAGAAGGAAAACATGGCTTATGAGCTAGCGTTGCCCGCTGAGTTGTCCTTTGTTTATCATGTCTTTCGTATTTCTGTGCTTAGAAAGTACGTTCATGATGAGTCACATATAATACCTACCGATACCATAGAAATTAAAGAAGGCTTGACTTATGAAAATGTACCTGTAGAAATTCTCGATAAGCAAGTAAGAAAGTTGAGAACAAAGGATATTGCATCAGTAAAAGTTTTGTGGAGTAATCATAATTCAAAAGAGGCTACGTGGGAGGTCAAGGAAGATATGAGGAAGAAATATTCATATTAATTTGAGTAACAAGGTATGTGAACCTCGGCTTAGCTTGATATTTATATTACATTTATTAAATACAAGTTAGCAAGTATTTATGTCCTTCCCAGATTATACTTAGTTGTTGTAGTAATTTAGTTTATTCCATAGTATATTTAATTCATTAAAGTGATTTACTTTTGATAAAGTGTTGTGCTTTAGATGCTTGTTAGTTATTGTGGTACCTCCTTGCAGAAGCGTGAGTAATTAATTTACGAGTTGTGTATGGGAGCCTATGAATGGCCTGTTATGGTATATTTAGCCATTGTTGGTATAGTTGTGGTATTTGTGACAAAGACATTTTTTGGATAGTCCAATTTACAAGGGAAACTCTGCCGAATCTTTTGAAAATTTAAGGAGTTAGCCAAAAGTTTGAGTACCTTGGAAGAGTGGGTAGTGCTAAAAAAACTTAAGAGGTTCAAGGACCTAAGGAATGATTGTTTTCTAAAGAATAAGGCCCTAGCAACATATGGAAGATTGTAACACTCCTCAAACCTATAAAATTTTTAACACACGCTGAATATAGAATTTAATTTTTTTAATCTTAAATTATACTTCTATTACGGATTTAAACCCATGTGATTGATTTTTAGTTACTTTTCTATTTATAAATAATTAGATATACAATTAGGTGAAATATTAATAATTTTTAATATTATTAATTATTAAAGATAGGTATCATTAATTATTAGTCAAATTATTA
>JASVEL010006676.1:0-44250 GCA_032618575.1 Nicotiana noctiflora
CCTTAGCTTTCAAACCTGCCTTTCCAATATTGCTATTGGCTCCTCAACATAAGATAGATCCTTTTCCAACCGGACTGAACTGAAATCCAACACGTGCAATAGATCATCGTGATACCTCCGGAGTATCAAAACATGAAATACCATATGAACTCTTGCCAAGCTGGTAAGTAAGGCAAGCTTATAAGCAACCTCCCCAACATGTCGCAATAACTCAAAAGGACTAATAAACCTCGAACTCAATTTTACTTTCTTCCCAAATCTCATAACGCCCTTCATAGACAAAACCCGAAGCAAGACCCACTCTCCAACCATATAGGAAACATGATGAACCTTCTGGTCTGCATAACTCTTCTATCTGGACTAGGATGTATGGAGTCTATCTTGAATCACCTTAACCTTCTCCAAAGCATCTTGTACCAAGTCTGTGCCCAATAATATAGCCTCACCCAGCTCAAACCAACCTACCAGGGACCTACAATGCCTACCATACAAGGCCTCACACGGTGCCTTCTAAATGTTGGACTGATAGCTGCTATTGTAAGAAAACTCAATTAGTAGCAAGAACTGATCCCAAGAACCTCCAAACTTCATCACACATGCACAGAGCATATCCTCAAGAATCTGAATGGTACACTCAGACTTTCCATCCGTCTGGGTGTGAAATGGTATGCTCAACTTTACCCGAGTGCCCAACTCATGTTGTACGACCCTCCAAAATCGTGATGTGAACTGAGTACCTCTATCTAAAATAATAGAAACTGGAATACCATGCAGACGGACAATCTCTCGGATATAAATCTCCGCCAACTGCTCCGGAATAGGCAGTACACATAGGAATGAAATGCGCAGACTTGGTTAGTCGATCCACAATCACCTAAATGGCATCGAACTTCTTCAAAGTCCATGGGAGCCCAACTACGGAGTCTATGGTGATCCTCTCCCACTTCCACTTTGGAATGTCTATATGCTGAAGCAATCCATCCGGTCTTTGGTGCTCATACTTTACCTGCTGACAATTGAGGTACCGAACTACAAACCCAACTATATCTTTCTCCATCTGCCTCCACCAGTAGTGTTGTCTCAAATCCTGATACATCTTCACGGCACCCGAATGGATGGAATACCGCGAATTATGGGCCTCTTCTAGAATCAAGTCCCGAAGCCCATCAACATTGGGTACACAAACCCGACCTTGCATCCTCAATACCCCGTCATCACCAATGGTCACATCTCTGGCATCACCCTGTAGAACCCGATCCCTGAGGGAACATAAATGAAGGTCATCAAACTGTCGCTCTCAAATACGTAACCACCTTCTCTGATGCAAATTAAGGTCCTTATCTTGAATAGATCTGCAAACTTCGTTGATCAGCATAAATATCACAAGGCACACCATACAAATAATGATGCCAAATCTTCAAGGCGTGAACAATAGCAGCTAACTCAAGATCGTGGACAGGATAATTCTTCTCATGAACCTTCAATTGTCTGGACACGTAGATAATCACCCTACCGCCCTGCATCAATACCGCTCTAAGGCCAATCCTCGAGGCATCACAATAGGCAGTATAAGACCCCGAACCTATAAGAAATATAAATACTAGGGTTGTATTTAAAGTTGTCATGAGATTCTGAAAACTCTCCTCACACTCCCCCGTCCACCTGAACGGAGCACCCTTCTAGGTCAGCCTAGTCATCGGTGCTGCAATAGATGAAAATCCCTCAACAAATCGACGGTAATAACCCACCAAGCCAAGAAAACTACGGATCTCTATAGTTGAGGAATGGGCTGGGCCAACTCCGCACGGATTCTACTTTCTTCGAATCCACCTTTATCCCCTCACTAAGTACCACGTGACCCAAGAATGTCAAGGAATCCAACCAATTCTTACATTTTGAGAACTTAACATATAACTTCTTCTCTCTCAAAGTCTAAAGCATTGTCCTCAAGTACTACTCATGATCTTCCCGACTCCGATAATATTAAAGATAATGACGAATGAGTCAAGATATTGCTGGAATACACTGTACATCAAATGCATAAAGGCTTTTGGGGCATTAGTCAGCCCAAATGACATAACAAGGAACTCGTAGCGACCATACCCAGTCTTGAAGGCAATCTTTGGGATGTGATAGCCTGAATACAAGTCAATCTTTAAAAACACACAAGCACACTGTAACTGATCAAACAAATCATCAATACGAGGCAAAAGATATTGGTTCTTCATTGTAACCTTGTTTAATTGGCGGTAATCAATACACATACACATAGAACCATCCTTCTTCTTCACAAATAAGACAGGAGCACCCCAAGGTGATATACCGGGCCAAATGAAACCCTTATCAAACAATTCTTGTAACTGCTCCTTCAACTCATTCAACTCAGGAGGAGCCATACGATACGGAGGAATAGAAATAGGCTGAGTGCCCGACAACATATCAATAAGGGGTGTCTCGCCTATTTGGCTCGCATTATTAATCCAGAATCAAAACTACCAGCTCTTTAGTTTGTGCCAGTTGTTAGAAAATTTTCAAAATTTTTCCCAGATGACTTTCCCGGATTTCTTCCTGAAAGAACCATGGACTTTGGCATTGATCTCATGCCAGACACTCAACCTATATCTATACATCTTTATAGGATGGCTCCAACAAAACTTAATAAGTTGGGAGAACATTTGAAAGACCTTATTGAAAAGGGCTTTATCAGGCCGAGTGTTTCACCGTGGGGTGCCCCAATCCTGTTTATCAAGAAGAAATATGGGTCTCTTAGAATGTGCGTCAACTATCGCCAGTTGAATAAAGTTACCATTAAGAACGAGTAACCACTGCCAAGAATTGATGATTTATTTGATCAACTTCAGGGTGCAAAGTGCTTTCCAAAAATAAACTTGAGGTCGGAGTACCATCAATTGAGAATCGGAGAAGAGGATATATCTAAAATAGCCTTTAGAACTCGCTACGGGCACTATGAATTTCTAGTAATGTCCTTTGGGTTGACAAATGCTCCAGCTGCATTCATGGACCTCATGAATAGAGTTTTCAAGCCATTCCTTGATACCTTTATTATTGTGTTTAGAGACAATATTTTGGTACACTTTAAGAGCAAGGAAGATCATGCAGAACACCTCAGCCTTGGAGACCTTAAAGGGGAATGATCTTTATGCCAAGTTCAAAATGTGAGCTCTGGTTGCAATCAGTGGCATTCGTAAGCCATGTGGTATCTAGTGAAGGCATAAAAGTAGATCCTCAAAAGATAGAAGCAGCCAAGAACCGGCCTAGGCCGACAATGCCAACCAAAATCAGGAGTTTCTTGGAGTTAGTTGGCTACTATAGAAGGTTCGTAGAGGGGGTTTCCTCACTTGCAGATCCATTAACTAAGTTGACTCGGAAAGCATTTAAGTTCATGTGGTCAGACGCTTGGGAATAGAGTTTTCAAAGTTAAAGAAAAGGTTGACCACTGCACCTGTGTTAACCTAGCCGACAGGTTCAGGTGAGTTCACAGTGTGTTGTGATGCCTCCAGAGTTGGTATTGGTTATGTTCTTATGCAAAATGGAAAAGTTGTTGCTTATGCTTCCAAGTAGTTAAAGAATCATGAAAAGTACTACCGTACACACGACTTGGAGCTTGTAGCAATGGTGTTTGCATTAAAAATATGGCGACACTACTTTTATGTCGAGCATTTTGAAGTGTTTACAGATCACAAAAGTTCTATTACATTTTTAAGCAAAAAGAATTAAATTTGAGACAGAGAAGGTGGCTCGACTATCGAAAGATTATGACATCAATATCCTTTATCACCCAGGTAAAGCTAATATAGTAGCATATGCACTTAGTAGGAAGTTAATGGGTGTCTTGGACCATCTTGTAGTACAAAGGCAATCCTTAGGTCGAGAAATTCAAAATTGGCAAATGATAGAATCAGATTGGATGAGACCGAAGAAGGAGGTATAACTGCGTATGCCTTAGCGCAATCCTCTCTAGTTGCTCATGTTAAGGCTAAGCAAGATGAAGATCTGTACTTAGTAAAGTTAAAAGAAGGAGTTAGAAAAAAAGAAATCACTGCTTTCACTGTATAAAGTGACAAAGTTTTGAAGTTGAATGATCGGTTATGTGTGTCTGATGTAGATGGTCTTAGTAAGGCCATAATTGAAGAAGCTCACAGTTCAAGGTACTCTATCCACCCAGGTGCTACCAAAATGTATATGAACTTAAAAGAGTTGTACTGGTGGAAAGGCATGAAGAAGCAAGTAGCATATCATATGGCCAGATGTTTGAATTGCCAGCAAGTCAAAGCCGAGCATCAGAGGCCTAGTGGCCTAGCTCAAGATATAGAGATACCACAATGGAAAAGGGAGATGATTAATATAGATTTCATAGTAGGTCTACCTCGCACATACCGTAAGCATGGTTCAATTTATGTTATTGTAAACTAGGTGACAAAGTCCGCACATTTCATACCAGTAGGCGACAGATTCCGTAGAGCAGTATGCATATTTGTACATCAAAGAAATAGCCCATTTGCATGGTACTCTAGTTTCAATCATATCTGACAGAGGCCCTCAGTTCACAGCATATTTTTGGTAGGCATTTCATAAAAGATTAGGTACCAAGGTCAATTTGAACAGTGCTTTCCATCCACAGACCGATGGCCAGGCATAAAGGACCATTCAGACTCTTGAAGATATGTTGCGAGCATGTGTTATAGATTTTGGAGGTAATTGGGATGATCATTTGCCACTTATAGAATTTACTTACAATAACAGTTATCAGTCCAGCATTGGTATGGCTCCTTATGAAGCGTTGTATCGGCGACGATATCGGTATCCAGTGGGTAAGTTTGAACCAACAGAGGTGTCGTTGATTGGTTCAGAGTTTGTCTATGCGGCCTTAGAGAAAGTTCAGCTAATCAGAAAAGGCTGAAAATGGCTCAGAGTCATCAAAAGTCCTATTCTAACAGAAGGTATCATGACTTAGGATTCATGGTTGGCGACAAGGTATTTTTGAAATTTTGACCAATGAAAAGAGTTACGAGGTTTGGTAAGAAGGGGAAACTTAGTCCTAGATTTATTGGACCTTATAAGACTATAGAAAAGAAGGAAAACATGGCTTATGAGCTAGCGTTGCCCGCTGAGTTGTCCTTTGTTTATCATGTCTTTCGTATTTCTGTGCTTAGAAAGTACGTTCATGATGAGTCACATATAATACCTACCGATACCATAGAAATTAAAGAAGGCTTGACTTATGAAAATGTACCTGTAGAAATTCTCGATAAGCAAGTAAGAAAGTTGAGAACAAAGGATATTGCATCAGTAAAAGTTTTGTGGAGTAATCATAATTCAAAAGAGGCTACGTGGGAGGTCAAGGAAGATATGAGGAAGAAATATTCATATTAATTTGAGTAACAAGGTATGTGAACCTCGGCTTAGCTTGATATTTATATTACATTTATTAAATACAAGTTAGCAAGTATTTATGTCCTTCCCAGATTATACTTAGTTGTTGTAGTAATTTAGTTTATTCCATAGTATATTTAATTCATTAAAGTGATTTACTTTTGATAAAGTGTTGTGCTTTAGATGCTTGTTAGTTATTGTGGTACCTCCTTGCAGAAGCGTGAGTAATTAATTTACGAGTTGTGTATGGGAGCCTATGAATGGCCTGTTATGGTATATTTAGCCATTGTTGGTATAGTTGTGGTATTTGTGACAAAGACATTTTTTGGATAGTCCAATTTACAAGGGAAACTCTGCCGAATCTTTTGAAAATTTAAGGAGTTAGCCAAAAGTTTGAGTACCTTGGAAGAGTGGGTAGTGCTAAAAAAACTTAAGAGGTTCAAGGACCTAAGGAATGATTGTTTTCTAAAGAATAAGGCCCTAGCAACATATGGAAGATTGTAACACTCCTCAAACCTATAAAATTTTTAACACACGCTGAATATAGAATTTAATTTTTTTAATCTTAAATTATACTTCTATTACGGATTTAAACCCATGTGATTGATTTTTAGTTACTTTTCTATTTATAAATAATTAGATATACAATTAGGTGAAATATTAATAATTTTTAATATTATTAATTATTAAAGATAGGTATCATTAATTATTAGTCAAATTATTAAAAAGGGGGGGGGGGGGGGGTAAAGCCCACCTAAAAGGGCTGTTAAAAGTTTGTACTTTCATTCATGAAAAGGCATAAGCCTTAGACAAGAAACAAAACACTATTCTGTACATAGAATAGTGAATTCCCTTCCTTCTCTATATCAACAGTAAATTTCATGTTTAGATGTGAAAATTTAAAATTAATTAAAATGCATTATTATTGTAGAATTAATTATTTGACGGGTATAAATTGGACTAGTGTCTACATGTTGGTTCAAGGAGTATTGAGGTAAGTTGATATAGCCATTTATTAAAGTGGTTTAACTCACAAAAACACGCATACAAGGTTGTCACGACCCCAATCCCGGTCGTGATGGCGCCCAACACAACTGCTAGGCAAGCCCGACCATTTACACTCTCATCCCGAGCATGAAGCTCAAATCAACTACCTGAACATTTATGTCAACAATATAGCATAACTGTATAACCACCCCAAAGATCTAGGGTCACGAGTCTAGAGCCTCTAAACAAGATCGGATAACAGTATCTAAACCAAATACTAAAGTCTGAATAATTGTATATATAAGGGAAAACTGGAATAAGAAGTGAAGCCAGGTCCTGCGAACGCTGGCAGCTACCTCAGCAACTCGAATAAACTCCGATAAAAGCGGGAGTGCTTGTCTATCCCTCCTGTGTACCTAAATGTGCACACAAAGGTGCAAGGACTACGGGTGAGTACTAAGTACTCAGTGAGTAATAAGTATATATTAATAGCTGAAAGTAGGAAATCCACAGAATACCACAATATGAAGCTAAACTACAGTCCGAATCTCCTACGAACTAGCATCAACGGTACAAAATCGCTACCACAAAATAATTCAACAGATAAAGATGCAATGCAATGCACATAACCGCTACGGCGTGTAGCCCGATCCATTTACCGTCGACGGCGCTCACTAGGGGTGTGTAAAGACTCCGGAAGGGCTCCTACAGCCCAATTGCAAATACCGTTGCGGCGTGTAGCCCGATCCATCCTCAGTCCACAATAATCAGATAAGTCACAAAACAGCTCAGTCCACATAAATCAGATAAGTCACAGAAACAGTTCATTTTTCTTAATTCCAGTTTCCAGTTCATAATTTATGAAAAATACTTTAACTTTATTAAATTTGCAAAAACCGGTGACTTAGCATATCAATATTGTGATTTCAATTTCCAGGACTGAGATCAGTGATTTAGCAAATATAGCTATCACATAAATATTGTCCTCTAAGGACGCTATAGATCGGCACAAGGCCCCAAACAAGGCTTACCGCCCACAAACATATCAAATACAGTGTATTTCCAACACTAATAACATATTATTTACATCCGGGATGGACCAAGTCTCAATCCCCAGTCACAATCAATCCCGCACCTGCCACGGTGTGCGAGCCACGCCCTACTAGAGTCACAATGTGCTAAGTCGGGGTTTCGAACCCTCAGGCTACCATATACACAAACTACTCACCTCTAGCCGGTTGTAGATTCGTCCGCGATGCCTTTTCCTTTGAATTTAGCTCCCTCGTGCGTAGAATCTAGTCAAACCACAATAATTATATCAAATACGGGTCAAAGAATCATAACTCATTTCAATTTACATGAAATTCGCATAAATACACTAAGTTGGTAAAACCCGACCCGGGCCCACTGCTCGAAAAATTCCGAAATTAGTACCAACGCGATCCTCGTCTCGCCACGAGTCCGTCCATATAAAAGTTTATTGAAATCGGAGTTCAAATGGCCTTCCAAAACTCAAAATCCCGTTTTCAATACCTAGGCCACAATTCTTCAAGATTTCTACCCAAATTTCATGAAGATTGAAGTTAATTCTACCATAAAATGATGTTTTTGAGTCAAGAATCTTACCTCCGATGAATACCCGATGATTTCTCAGTGTTCTCCTCGAGTTTTCTTCTTTCTAGGGCTCAAAATTGTGTTTTGGGTGAATGAACCCGCGACCCCTCTGTTCTGTGATTTAATTCACTACCAGAGCAATTTGCTCTACGCGTTCGCGTGAGCCCTCACGCGTTCGCGATGCTCGGCTTCCAGTTACTCTTCGCGAACGCGACGCCAACCACGCGTTCGCGATGCTCAAACTCCCAGCCGCCCAAATTCCTTCTACGCGAATGCGACACCCTAACCGCGAACGCGATGCATTGATCCGCCTGGCCTTCGCGAACGCGACCCATGTCACGCGAACGCGAAGGTCTAATTGACTGGGCAGAAACCTGCAGTTTTCTGCAGATTTTGCCAAGTCCCATATGCCCGGTTGATGGACCGAAATCATCCCGAGGCCCCCGGGACCCCAACGAACACCACCAACATACTCCAAAACATGATACGGACTTGTTCCAATCACAAAAACACCATCATAAACATCAAAATCACCATTTCCACACGAATTCAAGCCTAAGTTTCTTCAAAACTTTCAAAACTAACATTCAATCCAAAACCCAATCAAACGATGTCCGAATAACCTGAAAATTTGCAGACATATCCAAAATCACATAACGAAGCTGCAGAAATTGTCGAAATTCAATTCCGACCCCCGGATCAAAATATCACCGACCATCCGATTTTCGCCAAAATTCAACCTTCGCCAATTCAAGCCTAAAACTACACCGGACCTCCGAATTCAATTCTGATTGCTCTCCTAAGTCATAAATGATCCCCCGAAACTAGTCGAATCATCGGAATTCGGTTCCGAGCACTCTAACTCAATAGTCAACTCTAGGTTGACTTCCCAATTTCAAGCTTCCTTCAAACATGCTATTTGCTTCATTTTCAACCCAAATCACTCCTAACTCACCCGATATACTCTAATACTGATATAAAAGCATAAGACATGTAAAAGCAAGGTAACGGGGTGGTAATTCCCGTAAATACGGGCCGGGTCGTTACATTCTCCCCAACTTAAACAAACGCTCGTCCGCGAGCGGGTTAAGAAACATACCTGGAGCATCAAACAAGTGAGGATATCTGCTCCACATCTCCGGCTCGGTCTCCCAAGTCACTTCCTCCACGGGACGACCTCTCCACTGCACTTTCACTGAAGCTATATCCTTGGATCTCGGCTTACGAACCTGTCGACCCAAAATGGCTACTGGCTCCACCTCATAAGTTAAGTCCTCATCTAGCTGTATTGTGCTGAAGTCTAACACATGAGACGGGTCTCCGACATACTTCCTGAGCATGGATACATGGAACACCGGGTGAACTCCCGACAAACCGGGTGGCAAGGCAAGCATATAGGCCACCTCCCCAACTTTCCTAAGCACCTCAAAAGGTCCGATAAACCTTGGGCTCAACTTCCCTTTCTTCCCAAACCTCATAACACCCTTCATAGGCGAAACCTTCAGCAACACCTTCTCACCTCTGAATAAGACACATCTCGGACCTTCCGGTCCGCATAACTCTTCTAACGCGACTGAGCTGTGCGAAGTCTCTCTGAATCACCTTCACCTTGTCTAAGGCATCTTGGACTAACTCTGTCCCCAACAACCTAGCCTCGCCGGGCTCGAACCAACCGACTGGAGACCTACACCGTCTCCCATATAAAGCTTCATACGGTGCCATCTGAATGCTGGACTGATAGCTATTATTATAAGAAAACTCCGCAAGAGGCAAATAATCAGCCCACGAACCACCGAAATCCATGACACAAGCACGCAACATGTCCTCCAATATCTGAATAGTACTCTCAGATTGTCCATCCGTTTGTGGATGAAATGATGTGCTCAACTCTACCTGTGAACCCAACTCTCGCTGAAATGTCCTCCAAAACTGGGAAGTGAACTGGGTACCTCTGTCTGATATAATAGAAATGGGAACTCCATGCAATCTCACTATCTCACGGATGAATATCTCTGCCAACCGCTCTGAGGAATAAGTAGTACACACTGGGATGAAGTGAGCTGACTTGGTCAACCTATCCACCACCACCCAAACTGAATCAAACTTCCTCGCTGTCCGAGGGAGTCCACTAACAAAGTCCATAGTTATTCTTTCCCACTTCCACTCCGGAATATCAATACGCTGGAATACACCACCAGGTCTCTGATGCTCATACTTGACCTGCTGACGGTTTAGACACCGAGCCACATGGCTCACAATATCTTTCTTCATCTTTCTCCACCAGTAATGCTGCTTCAAATCCCTGATACATCTTCGCGGCTCCTGGATGAATAGAATACCGCGAGCTGTGGGCTTCCTTCAATATCAACTCACGAAGGCCGTCAACATTGGGCACACATATCCGGCCCTGCATCCGCAATACACCATCACTATCAATAGTGACATCTCTGGCATCATCATGCTGAACTCTGTCCTTACGGACAAGTAAGTGTGGATCATCATACTGGCGCTCTCGGATACGATCATATAAAGAAGAACGAGCCATTACACAAGCCATCACCTGACTGGGCTCAGAAATATCCAGTCTTACCATCTGATTAGCTAACGCCTGGACATCAACTGCAACGGGTCTCTCCCTAACTGGAATATATGCCAAACTGCCCATACTAATAGCCTTCCGGCTCAAAGCATCAACCACTACATTGGCTTTCCCGGGATGATACAAGATAGTAATATCATAGTCTTTAAGCAACTCAAGCCATTGCCTCAAATTTAGATCTTTCTGCTTAAACAAATGCTGAAGGCTGCGATGGTCTGTATATACATCACAAGATACACCATATAAGTAATGCCTCCAGATCTTCAAGGCATGAACAATAGCAGCTAACTCCAAATCGTGAACATGGTAGTTCTTCTCGTGGGGCTTTAGCTGACGAGAAGCATATGCAATAACTCTACCCTCCTGCATCAACACACAACCGAGTCCAACTCTGGAAGCATCACAATACACCGTATATGACCCTGAGGCTGATGGCAACACAAGTACTGGAGCTGTGGTCAAAGCCTCTTTGAGCTTCTGGAAGCTCTCCTCACATTCATCAGACCACACAAATGGAGCATTCTTCTGTGTCAACTTAGTCAACGGTGAAGCAATAGATGAGAAACCCTGAACAAACCGGCGATAATAGCCTGCCAAGCCGAGAAAACTCCGAATCTCTGTAGCTGAGGAAGGTCTGGGCCAATTCTGCACTGCCTCGACCTTCTGTGGATCAACCCGAATACCATCACTGGACACTACATGTCCCAGAAAACCCACAGTATCAAGCCAGAACTCACACTTAGTGAATTTTGCATAGAGCTTCTGTTCTCTCAACCTCTGCAATACCACCCTCAAATGCTGTGCATGCTCCTCCCGGCTGCGTGAATACACCAGAATATCATCAATAAACACAATCACAAAAGAATCAAGGTACGGCCGAAATACACTATTCATCAAGTGCATGAATGCTGCTGGGGCATTAGTCAACCCGAAAGACATCACCAGGAACTCGTAGTGCCCATATCGCGTCCTGAACGCTGTCTTCATAATATCCGAGTCCCTGATCTTCAACTGATGATAGCCCGATCGAAGATCAATCTTAGAAAATACATTAGCTCCCTGGAGCTGATCAAATAGGTCCTCAATACGAGGCAATGGGTACTTATTCTTCACTGTTACCTTGTTCAGCTGCCTGTAGTCAATGCACATTCTCATTGTGCCATCTTTCTTCTTCACGAACAACACCGGTGCACCCCATGGTGACACACTCGGGCGAATGAAACCCTTATCTAAGAGTTCTTGAAGTTGTTCCTTCAATTCTTTTAACTCCGCTCTGGTGCCATGCGATAGGGAGGAATAGAAATGGGCTGAGTGCCCGGCACCAAGTCAATACCGAAGTCAATATCCATGTCAGGCGGCATGCCCGACAGGTCTGCTGGAAATACATCCGGAAACTCCCTCACAATGGGGACCGAATCAAGACTAGGTGTCTCAGCCTCAACATTTCTAATGAAGGCCAAATAAGATAAACAACCCTTGCCAATCATTCGTTGGGCCTTTATATAAGAAATTACCCTGTCGGACACATAATCAGTCAAGCCACGCCACTCGATCCTCGGATTACCTGGAATAGCTAGTGTGATTGTCTTGGCATGACAGTCCAGAATCACATGGTAAGGAGATAGCCAATCCATGCCTAGAATTACATCAAAATCTACCATGCCCAGTAGTAATAGATCAACTCGGGTCTCCAGACACCCAATAGTAATAAGGCAGGATCGATATACCTGATCCACAACAACAGTATCCCCCACTGAGGTAGACACATGTACGGGCAAAGCAAGAATACCACGGGTCATACCCAAGTGATGTGCAAAATAAGTAGAGACATAAGAATAGGTGGATCCGGGATCAAATAAGATAGAAGCATCCCTATGGCAGACTGAGATAATACCTGAAATGACCGCATCTGAAGCACTAGCATCCTTCCTATTTGGAAGAGCATAGAAACGAGCCTGGCCTCCACCAGTACGATCCTCACCCCTAGGGCGACCTCTGGATACCTGGCCACCGGTCCTAGCCGACTGTGCTGGCGCTGAAGAAACAGGAGTAGAAGACGAGGGCTGATCCCTCTGCTAAGACCGCTTACGAAGCCACTGAGGACACTCTCTCTTGATATGGCCCAAATCACCGCACTCAAAACAACAGCCTGAAGATGGAAGAAGGGGCTGCTGAGGACCCCTCGCTACAGACGAACCCTGTGCTGAGGAAGCAGGAGCAGAGCTCTGAGCTGGAAGAGCACTCAGTGCAGGCTGACTCTGCTGACGGCTCTGCTGACCCTGATAACCCTGATGGCCCCGACGACCACGATCTGATGAAACCCCACTGGACTCTGCACGTCCAGACTGATGAGACCTGAAAGAACGACCTCTGCTATGCTGAAATTGGCCCCTAGACGGAGCACCACTGTAACTGCCAGTACCACGAGGCCTCTTAGCCTCTCTCTCCTCCCGCTCTCTGCGGCGATCTGTCTCAATGTGACGGACAGCATCAACCACCTCCTCAAAGGTAATTTCCGAAGCTCTCTCCCTGGTCATTAATATGCGGATGGGGTAAATAAGGCCATCAATAAATCTCTGAATCCTCTCTCTGTCCGTGGGAACCATCCACATGGCATGACGGGCCAGCTGTGTTGTGACGACCTGGCCCGTCATCACGGGAATTACCACCCCGTTATGTTGTAATTACATATTTCATGCTTTTATATCAGTGTTAGAGTCTATCGGGGGAGTTAGGAGTGAATTGGATTGAAAATGAGGCATATAGCCTTTTTGAAGGAAACTTGAATAAGGAAAGTCAACCTGGAGTTGACTATTTAGTTAGAGAGCTCGGAATCGAATTCTGATGATTCGGTCAGCTCCGGGAGGTCATTTGTGAGCTAGGAGAGCGATCGGAATTGAATTTGGAGGTCCGGTGTAGAAATAGGCTTGAATTGGCTAAGGTTGAATTTTGGCGAAATCCAAACGGTAGGTGAGATTTTGATCCGGGGGTCGGAATGGAATTCCGATAGTTGCAGTAGCTCCGTTAGGTGATTTTGGATGTGCCTGCAAAATTTTAGGTCATTCGGACGTTGTTTAGTCGGGTTTTTGATTGATTGTGTAATTCGGAATGTTTTAAGGAATTTAGGCTTGAATTCGATGTGAATTATGGGTTTTGATGTTGTTAGACGTGGTTTGAGGATTGGAACAAGTTCGAATAAGGTATTAGGATGTGTTGGTGTGTTTGGATGAGGTCCGGGGGCCTCGGGGTGTTTTCGGATGGCTAAACGGGAGAAAATGTGGAAAATTGCAGGTTTGGGATTCTGGTTCTGTTGTTTTCGCTCCTGCGGAAATGGGGGCGCAGGAGCGAGTCCGCAGAAGCGGATACAGGAGCGCAGAAGTGCTGTTGATCGCGGAAGCGGAGTTTCGTCCGCAGGAGCGGCACCGCTGGTGCGGAAAGTGAGCCGCAGAAGCGGAATTGGCCGGCTAGGCCTGGAAACGCAGAAGCGACCCTCTGGTCGCGGATACGGGCTCGCAGAGCGGACTCCTGTCCGCAGAAGCGGGAAGGACCGCAGAGGCGGAGGGTATTCCGCAGAAGCGAAAATCGCAGTGAATTAATTGTATCAGTAGTTAGAAAATTTCAGAAACATTTCACACATTTGGGTCTCGGCTTAAGGAGGCGATTTGGGCGATTTTGGAGAGAAACTCAAGGGAAATCATCAGGTAATCAAGTATGGACTTATACTATGATTAGTATTGATAATATTATGCAATTATATCATGAAAATGGAGGAATTTGGGGTGATTAATGGAAGATTTAACCCTAGGCTTGAACGTTAGAAAATCAAGGTTTTGAGTGGGCAAATGAAGTCCGATTTTGGTAAATTTTATATGCCTAGACTCGTATTGAGACGAGGGTTCCGAATATGTAACTTTTATAATTTTTCGAGAAGCGCACCAAAAGTCGGGTTTTGACAACTTGTGGGTTTTGATATAATTTGGGTTATTTCGAATGAATTGCGTGAAATTAGATTATATTGATGCATTCTCTATGATTTTGAGCAGATTTGGCATCCGAGGAGATTGATTTGCGAGGCAAGCGCAAGGCGGATTGAAGCTTCTACCGGTTCAAGGTGAGTGGTAGTAGTAAACAATGTACTGAGGGTTTGAAACCCCGTACTAGCACTTCACAGTGCTATGTTGAGATAAGACACACGTCTTGAGACGCGTGTGGTGACATTGTGATTGGGGACTTGGACTTAGTCCTTCCCGGCTAATAGAATACTGTGTTGTATGACTGCTAATGAGATTATAACTGTACAATTGGGCTAATAGCCATGTTTGGGGCCTTGTGCCGATCTGTAGAGCATTAGGGAACCTATAGAGCTAGGTGACCCGTATATCGTGTTGGAAACATTCACTCAGCCGTAGCTCTAGCTATATAGCATAATATGAGCCAGTACTAGATGCGTACATTGAGAGAGATCATAATATGAGCCAGTACTAGATAGGTACATTGAGAGAGATTATCTAGGGTAGAATTCCCTGTTCTAGCTGAGTGGGCCTGAAAGGCCAAGTCTATATTGACTGAGACAGGGTCTATGACCCATTATGAGGTATTATATACATATACCTAAATTGGATCGGGCTGCACGCCGCAGCAGTATATATATTGGATCGGACTGCACGCCGCAGTAATATACTTGTAATATACATGTAATATACATGTGGGACGGACTGCACGCCGCAGTATTATTGCGCTTGGGCTGTAGGAGCCCCTTCGGAGTCTGAGTCTGCACACATTCTCAGTGAGCACTGGTGTATATGATGGGATCGGGCGCGCGCCGCAGTAGTATAAATATATATACATATATATATTGGATCGAACTGCACGTCGCAGTAATACATGTGTGGATCGGGCTGCACGTCGCAGTATAATAGTGCTTGGGCCTAGGGAGCCCCTCCGAAGTCTGTATACACCCCCAGTGAGCGTCGTCGACGTTAAATGGAGCGGGCTGCGCACCGCAGCGGTATATGTATTTGTATTGGAGCGGGCTGCACGCCGCAACATTATACTTATTCATATCCTACTACCTACTTAAATACTTATACATTATAGACATAGGTATGTGTCTTTATATATTGAGATGGCCGTACACCGTAGGGGTACGAGTGAGGGTTGGATCAGTGTGGAATCTTGTAGAGATAAATGTGGATTGGAGATTAGAGCACTACCATAGTGATGACGTACCTGTGAGGGTTGCCTTAGAACTGCTAAGTGATAGCACAGGGGTTCTTACTTTCAGTTATTATTTATTATTATTACTCACTGAGTTGAAATATACTCACCCCACTCCCCTGCACTTTTTGTGCAGATTCACAGGTACCCGAGAGCGGTTGAGTTGTTGTTGCTGCCTGCACACATCTACTTCTTGCGGAGACTATGAGGTAGCTGCCAGCGTCCGCAAAGCCTGTTTTCTCCTTCTTTATCATCTTGTTAATTTCCTATTTGTCTAGACTTGTTTGTATTAGAATGCTATTCTGTAGAGGCTCAGTCTCGTGACACCACGATATGGTTGGGATCGTATTTTTGTATGTTTTACATTTCACTTATCACCTGATATGATCATTTACTGTTTAAGTTTAATTTGATTAATAACTGGCTGGTTTAAGGGATAATATGGTCGGGCTTGCCTAGCATTGTGTTGGGCGCCATCACGACCAGGGTTTGGGTCGTGACAAATTGGTATCAGAGCCTAGGTTAAGAGGTCTCGCGAGTCATGAGCCGGTTGGTAGAGTCTCGTGGATCGGTGCGGGGACGCCTGTACTTATCCTCGGGAGGCTGCAAACCTTTTTAGGAAAAGTTTCAATTCTTGGAATTCTTGTCGTGCGATTACTTTTGACTTGATCTGAACTTGACATTCTATTCTCTCGCGGATGGTGAGAACTCGATCATCCGGACGTGGAGGACGACCACCACTACCACCTGCTAGAGGTCGTGGACGCGGTCGTGGTCGTGGCGGAGTTAGGGCAGCTGAGGCAGTGCCAGCCTGACCCACAGCCCCCAGTTGCAGAGGTGCAAGCAGCACCAGATCAGGCACCAGCTGTGCCCATTGTCATTCCGGGTCTACAGGAGACCCTGGCTCAGATACTAGCAGTCTGCACGGGCCTAGCACAGGCGGTTTCAGTTACTACTGCAGCAGCTGCATCGGGGATCGGGGGTGGTCATCAGACCCGCGCAGTACTCACTCCAGAGCCAGGAGTGCAGGGCGTACGGACACTAGAGGCTCCTCCAGTTCAGCCTGTAGTATCGGTTCAGCCAGCAGATCAGATTCAGGGGGACAGGGTCCCAGCTATGACAGACGATGAGCAGCGTCGTCTTGAGAGGTTCACCAGGTTATCTCCTCCAATGTTCACAGGTGCTCCGAGTGAGGACGCCCAAGGTTTTCTGGACAAGTGCTGATGGATGCTTCGTACGGCGGGGATCTTGGAGTCTAGTGGGGTATCTTTCACTACCTTTCAGTTTCAGGGGCCAGCCTTCGCTTGGTGGGAGGCTTATGAGCGCTGCAGGCTAGCAGGAGCAGCACCGCTATCATGGCCGGAGTTCTCCACTATGTTCTTGGAGAAATGGGTGCCTCGATCTCAGAGAGAGGAGATGCGTAGGCAGTTTGAGGGTCTCCGTCGGGGGGCATGTCAGTGTCAGAGTATGAGATCAGGTTTACAGAGTTGTCCAGATATGCACCGTGGTTTGTTCATTCCGATAGAGAGAGGATTGGGCGCTTCGTGGACGGCCTCATTTATCCCATTCGTATTCTGATGACTCGGGAGAGGGTTTTGAGTCGTACATTTGAGGATGTTGTGGATATTGCTAGCGATATAGAGACAGATCGTCGCAGGGAGTGGGATGAGAGGGAGGCCAAGAGGCGTCGAGGAGCAGCTAGTTCCAGTGGCACTCAAACCAGAGGCCAGAGTCAGCTGAGCCGAGGTCGCTCTTTCAAATCTTCGCAGCCGAGTCGCTCAGATCGTCGCAGATGGTCTTCTAGGCAGGGTTATCAGGGTTCGCACCAGAGCAAGCCATCTCTCAGTGCCATGCCAGCTCAGAGTTCTTCACAGGCCCCATCCGCTCGGGGTTCATCTCGGCCTAGTTCATCAGCTGGCCACTCCAGCGCCAGAGGTCCTTATCAGTCTCAGTACCCAGCACCGGGGAGTTGCTACGAGTGCGGAGAGTTTGGGCACCACCGTAGGGAGTGTCCCCGTCTTGTTTCCGGATCTTATCAGCAGAGGGGGCAGCCCTCGTCATCTGGTCATTCTACTTCAGCACCCGCCCCGCCAGCTAGGGGTGAGGGTCAGACAGCTAGGGGTCGCTCTCGAGGGGGAGGCCGATCAGGCGGACAAGCTAGATGCTATGCTTTTCAGGGCCGATCTGAGGCCGTTGCTTCTGATGCTGTCATTACAGGTATTATTTCTGTCTGCCACAGAGATGCCTCAGTATTGTTTGATCCCGGTTCTACTTATTCTTATGTGTCTACATATTTTGCTTCTTATTTGGGTACGACCCGAAGGAGTCTTGAGCTGCCAGTGCATGTATCTACCCCGGTAGGGAATACTATTGTTGTGGACCACGTATACCGGTCTTGTTTGGTCACTATTGGAGGTCTGGAGACCCGAGTAGACCTGTTGCTTCTCAGCATGATCGATTTTGATGTTATATTGAGCATGGATTGGCTATCTCCATGTCATGCTATTCTGGACTGTCATGCTAAGACAGTCACCTTGGCTATGCCGGGCATTCAGCGGATCCAGTGGCGAGGCATGACTCAGTATGTACCTAGCAAGGTAATATCTTTCCTCGAGGCCCAACGAATGGTTGGGAAGGGATGTCTCTCTTATTTAGCATTTGTGCGGGAGGTCGAGGCCCAGACTCCCAGTATTGATTCTGTTCCCATTGTGCGAGACTTTCCTGATGTGTTTCCCTCGGACCTGCCGGGCATGCCGCCGGATAGGGATATTGATTTTGGTATCGATTTGGTGCCAGGCACTCAGCCTATTTCTATTCCTCCGTATCGGATGGCACCAGCCGAGTTGAAGGAATTGAAGGAGCAGCTCCAGGAACTCCTAGATAAGGGGTTCATTCGGCCGAGTGTGTCACCGTGGGGTGCACCGGTTCTGTTTGTTAAGAAGAAGGATGGATCCATGAGGATGTGTATTGACTACAGGCAGCTAAACAAAGTAACAGTGAATAATAAGTATCCTCTGCCTCATATTGATGATTTATTTGATCAGCTCTAGGGAGCTAGGGTGTTCTCGAAGATTGATCTTCGTTCAGGCTACCATCAGCTGAATATTAGAGAGTCTGACATTATGAAGACTGCATTCCGGACCAGATATGGTCACTATGAGTTCCTTGTGATGTCTTTTGGGCTAACCAACGCCCCAGTAGCATTTATGCATCTGATAACAGTATATTCGGGCCGTATCTTGATTCATTTGTGATTGTGTTCATTGACGACATTCTAGTCTACTCTCGTAGCCAGGAGGAGCATGCTCGGCACTTGAGTATTGTGTTGCAGAGGTTGAGAGAGGAGAAGTTGTATGCCAAGTTCTCCAAATGTGAGTTATGGCTTGAGTCCGTGGCATTCTTAGGGCACGTGGTGTCCTGTGATGGTATTCGGGTAGATCCGAGGAAGGTCGAGGCAGTGCAGAGTTGGCCCAGACCGACCTCAGTTACTGAGATCCGTAGCTTTCTGGGATTGGCAGGGTATTATCGCCGATTCGTTCGGGGATTCTCTTCTATTGCTTCACCCTTGACTAGATTGACTCATAAGGGTGTTCCTTTCTTATGGTCCGAGGAGTGCGAGGAGAGCTTTCAGAAGCTCAAGACAGCACTGACCACAGCACCAGTTTTGATTCTGCCGTCAGCTTCAAATCCTTATACTGTGTATTGTGATGCCTCAGGAGTTGGCATTGGTTGTGTGTTGATGCAGGAGGGTAGGGTCATTGCTTATGCTTCTCGTCGGTTGAAGCCCCACGAGAAGAACTACCCTGTTCATGATTTGGAGCTAGCAGCCATAGTTCATGCTTTGAAGATTTGGAGGCATTACCGGTATGGTGTCTCCTGTGAGGTGTTCACGGATCATCGCAGCCTTCAGCACTTATTCAGACAGAAGGACCTTAATTTGAGACAGCAGAGGTGGTTGGAGTTGCTTAAGGATTATGACATCACTATTTTGTATCATCCGGGAAAGGCCAATGTGGTGGCCGATGCCTTGAGTCGGAAGGCGGTTAGCATGGGCAGCCTAGCTTTCATCCCAGTTGGGGAGAGGCCATTTGCTTATGATGTTCAGGCCGTAGCCAATCGGCTAGTGAGATTAGATATTTCGGAGCCGAGTCGAGTGTTGGCTTGTATTGTTTCTCGATCTTCCTTATATGATCGCATCAGGGAGAGACAGTATGATGACCCACATTTGCTTGTCCTTAAGGACAGAGTGCAGCATAATGATGTTAGAGATGTGACTATCGACAGTGATGGTGTTCTAAGGATGCAGGGCTGTATATGCGTGCCCAATGTTGATGGTTTGCGGGAGTTGATACTTGAGGAGGCACACGGTTCGCGGTACTCTATTCACCAGGTGCCGCAAAGATGTACCAAGACTTGAGACAACACTACTGGTGGAGGAGAATGAAGATGGATATTGTTAGGCATGTAGCTAAGTGACTCAATTGCCAGCAGGTCAAGTATGAGCATCAGAGACCGGGCGGTGTTCTTCGGCGTATGGTTATTCCCGAGTGGAAATGGGAGAGGATCACCATGGATTTTGTTACTGGACTCCCTCGGACAGCGAGGAAGTTTGATTCTGTGTGGGTGATTGTTGATCGGTGACTAAGTCCGCACATTTCATCCCAGCTAGTACTACTTACTCATCGGAGTGGTTGGCAGCGATCTTTATTCGGGAGATTGTCAGGTTGCATGGAGTCCTAGTGTCTATTATATCTGACAGAGGCACTCAGTTCACTTCTCAGTTTTGGAGAGCATTTCAGCGAAAGATGGGTACGCGGGTTGAGTTGAGCACCGCATTTCACCCCCAGACAGACGGACAGTCTGAGCGCACTATTCAGATCCTGGAGGATATGTTGCGGGCATGTGTGATTGACTTTGGTGGTTCATGGGATGAGTTTTTGCCACTTGCTGAGTTTGCCTACAACAACAGCTACCAGTCGAGTATTCGGATGGCCCCGTACGAGGGATTGTATGGCAGACGATGTAGATCTCCCGTCGGATGGTTTGAGCCTAGTAAGGATAGATTGATAGGGACTGAGTTAGTCCAGGATGCTCTGGATAGAGCAAAGTTGATCCAGGAAAGGCTTCGCACAGCACAGTCTCGCCAGAAGAGTTATGCGGATCGTAGAGTTTGAGATTTGTCTTTCATGGTTGGTGATAGGGTGTTGCTGAAGGTTTCACCCATGAAGGGTGTCATGAGGTTCGGGAAGAAAGGGAAGTTGAGTCCCAGGTATATTGGTCCTTTTGAGATACTCAGGAGAGTTGGAGAGGTGGCATATGAATTAGCCTTGCCACCCAGCTTATCCAGCGTTCATCCAGTATTTCATGTGTCTATGCTCCGAAAGTACATCGGGGATCCGTCTCATGTATTAGACTTCAGTACCATTCAGCTTGATGGTGATCTATCATATGATGTGGAGCCTATTTCTATTTTGGGTCACCATGTAAGAAAATTGAGGTCGAAGGAGATTGCAGTAGTTAAGGTGCAGTGGAGAGGTCGGCCCGTGGAGTAGGCTACTTGGGAGGTCGAGCAGGAGATGCGGAGCAGATACCCTCAGATATTTGAGTCTTCAGGTATGTTTCTTGACCTGCTCGAGGATGAGCGTTTTCTTAAGAGGGGGAGAATGTGACGACCTGGCCCGTAGTCACGGGAATTACCACCCCGTTATGTTGTAATTACATATTTCATGCTTTTATATCAGTGTTAGAGTCTATCGGGGGAGTTAGGAGTGAATTTGATTGAAAATGAGGCATATAGCCTTTTTGAAGGAAACTTGAATAAGGAAAGTCAACCCGGAGTTGACTATTTAGTTAGAGAGCTCGGAATCGAATTCTGATGATTCGGTCAGCTCCGGGAGGTCATTTGTGAGCTAGGAGAGCGATCGGAATTGAATTTGGAGGTCCGGTGTAGAAATAGGCTTGATTTGGCTAAGGTTGAATTTTCGCGAAATCCGAACGGTAGGTGAGATTTTGATCCGGGAGTCGGAATGGAATTCCGACAGTAGCAGTAGCTTCGTTAGGTGATTTTGGATGTGCCTGCAAAATTTCAGGTCATTCGGACGTTGTTTAGTCGGGTTTTTGATTGATTGTGTAATTCAGAATGTTTTAAGGAATTTAGGCTTGAATTCGATGTGAATTATGGGTTTTGATGTTGTTAGACGTGGTTTGAGGATTGGAACAAGTTCGAATAAGGTATTAGGATGTGTTGGTGTGTTTGGATGAGGTCCCGGGAGCCTCGGGGTGTTTTCGGATGGCTAAACGGGAGAAAATATGGAAAATTGCAGGTTTGGGATTCAAGTTCTGTTGTTTTCGCTCCTGCGGAAATGGGGGCGCAGGAGCGAGTCCGCAGAAGCGGATACAGGAGCGCAGAAGCGCTGTTGATCGCGGAAGCGAAGTTTCGTCTGCAGGAGCGGCACCGCTGGTGCGGAAAGTGAGCCGCAGAAGCGGAATTGGCCGGCTAGGCCTGGAAACGCAGAAGCGACCCTCTGGTCGCGGATACGGGCTCGCAGGAGCGGACTCTTGTCCGCAGAAGCGGGAAGGACCGCAGAGGCGGAGGGTATTCCGTAGAAGCGAAAATCGCAGTGAATTAATTGTATCAGAAGTTAGAAAATTTCAGAAACATTTCACACATTTGGGTCTCGGCTTAAGGAGGCGATTTGGGCGATTTTGGAGAGAAACTCAAGGGAAATCATCAGGTAATCAACTATGGACTTATACTATGATTAGTATTGATAATATTATGCAATTATATCATGAAAATGGAGGAATTTGGGGTGATTAATGGAAGATTTAACCCTAGGCTTGAACTTTAGAAAATCAAGGTTTTGAGTGGGCAAATGGAGTCCGATTTTGGTAAATTTGATATGCCTAGACTCGTATTGAGACGAGAGTTCCGAATATGTAACTTTTATAATTTTTCTAGAAGCGCACCAAAAGTCGGGTTTTGACAACTTGTGGGTTTTGATATAATTTGGGTTATTTCGAATGAATTGCGTGAAATTAGCTTATATTGATGCATTCTCTATGATTTTGAGCAGATTTGGCATCCGAGGAGATTGATTTGCGAGGCAAGCGCAAGGCGGATTAAAGCTTCTACCGGTTCAAGGTGAGTGGTAGTAGTAAACAATGCACTGAGGGTTTGAAACCCCGTACTAGCACTTCACAGTGCTATGTTGAGATAAGACACACGTCTTGAGACGAGTGTGGTGACATTGTGATTGGGGACTTGGACTTGGTCCTTCCCGGCTAATAGAATACTTTGTTGTATGACTGCTAATGAGATTATAACTGTACAATTGGGCTAATAGCCATGTTTGGGGCCTTGTGTCGATCTGTAGAGCATTAGGGAACCTATAGAGCTAGGTGACCCGTATATCGTGTTGGAAACATTCACTCGGCCGTAGCTCTAGCTCTGTATAGCATAATATGAGCCGGTACTAGATGCGTACATTGAGAGAGATTATCTAAGGTGGAATTCCTTGTTCTAGGTGAGTGGGCTCGAAAGGCTAAGTCTATATTGAGCGGAGACGGGGTCGAGGACCCGCTGTGATATATTATATTGGGCACGAGAGGCCAAGTACATCTTGGCTGGGATAGGGTCGAGGACCCGTTATGAGGTATTATATGTATATATATACCTATATTGGATCGGTACGCACGCCGCAGCGGTATATATATTGGATCGGACTGCACGCCGCGGTAATATACATGTAATATACATGTAATATACATGTGGGACGGACGCACGCCGTAGTATTATTGCGCTTGGGCTGCAGGAGCCCCTTCGGAGTACGAGTCATGCACACATTCTCGGTGAGCAACGATGTATATTATGGGATCGGGCACGCCGCGCCGCGGTAGTATAAATATATATACATATATATATTGGATCGGACGGCACGCCAGTAATACATGTGTGGATCGGGCTGCACGCCGCGGTATAATAGTGCTTGGGCCTAGGGAGCCCCTCCGAAGTCTGTATACACCCCCAGTGAGCGCCGTCGACGTTAAATAGAGCGGGCTGCTCGCCGCAGCGGTATATGTATTTGTATTGGAGCGGGTTGCACGCCGCAATATTAAACTTATTCATATCCTACTACCTACTTAAATACTTATACATTATAGACATAGATATGTGTCTTTATATATTGAGATGGTCGTACACCGTAGGGGTACGAGTGAGGGTTGGATCAGTGTGGAATCTTGTAGAGATAAATGTGGATTGGAGATTATAGCACTACCATAGTGATGACGTACCTGTGAGGGTTGCCTTAGAACTGCTAAGTGATAGCACAGGAGTTCTTACTTTCAGTTATTATTTATTATTATTACTCACTGAGTTGAAATATACTCACCCCACTCCCCTGCACTTTTTGTGCAGATTCACAGGTACCCGAGAGCGGTTGAGTTATTGTTGCTGCATGCACACATCTACTTCTTGCGGAGACTACGAGGTAGCTGCCAGCGTCCGCAGAGCCTGTTTTCTCCTTCTTTATCATCTTGTTAATTTCCTATTTGCCTAGACTTGTTTGTATTAGGATGCTATTCTGTAGAGGCTCAGTCTCGTGACACCACGATATGGTTGGGACCGTATTTTTGTATGTTTTACATTTCGCTTATCACCTGATATGATCATTTACTGTTTAAGTTTAATTTGATTAATAACTGGCTGGTTTAAGGGATAATATTGTCGGGCTTGCCTAGCATTGTGTTGGGCGCCATCACGACCGGGGTTTGGGGTCGTGACACTGTTTGGGTGCATGCATATATTGAATAAGTACCTAAACTACAAAAGCAATGTCAGGTCTAGTCACAGCTCCTCTCTCTGAGACTGAGGCACGTACTTCTCCAAAAATACCGTGGAGAACTGCTCCCAAGTGAGGGACGCCGCCGCGGCGGGCCTACGCCTCTCGAAATCCTCCCACCATCGAAATGCTGCACCTGTAAGGCGAAAAGTGGTGAATGAAACACTGCTCGGACTCTAGAATACCCGCGGTGCGAAGCATGCGGCCCGACATCCGTCAAGAAAACCACGGGCGTCCTCGCCCTCAACCCACTGAATGTCGGAGGCCGCAGCCTCTCAAATCTCTCCAAACGACGGTCGCTCGTCATCGGGCATAGCCCGGAACCATATAAGCGAGAGGCGGTGCAGCGGGCGCAAGCTGGATGAGCCGGTTCGGGTGTGCGGGCCACGAGGGTCTGATTCCCTCCCCCGCCTGTGAAGAAGATGCTGCGGCGATAGCTGCAACTACACGAGCCAAGCTCTGTGCATATCGATAAGATGCGAGCCAAGGTCTCACCGAAGACCGGTATCACGATGGGCGCTGCCAGGTCCCCGAACTCGAGTCTGCGGAGCGTACTGCCAGCTGGAATACGGTCCCGAGCACGGGCCAGCTGGTGCGAGGAATGCGACCACGAGTACGGTCGGCTGGTGGATCGGCGGAGTGCTGGCATCGCTGCTGTCCTACCTCTACCACGACCACGGCCTGTGGGTGCCGATGGTGGTCGTCCGCCACGTCCAGTTAGCCCGTGTTCTCGCCATACGGAGGGCTCGTCTCATCCCTCCTCGTGTACACGAATACGCACACGAAGGTGCGGGGAGTAGGGGTGAGTACTAAGTACTCGGTGAGTAATAAATATATACAAGTAGCTGAAAGTAGGAAATCCACAGAATACCACAATATGAAGCTAAACTACGGTCCGAATCTCCTACGAACTAGCATCAACAGTACAAAACAGCTACCACAGAATAATTCAAATAGATAAAGATGCAATGCAATGCACATAACCACTACGGCGTGTAGCCCGATCCATTTAACGTCGACGGCGCTCACTCGGGGTGTGTACAGACTCCGGAGGGGCTCCTACATCCCAAGCGCAATACTGCTGTGGCGTGCAGCCCGATCCTCATATCAACCACTGCGGCGTGCAACCCGATCCATCCTCAGTCCACATAAATCAGATAAGTCACAAAAACAGTTCATTTTTCTTAATTCCAGTTTCCAGTTCATAATTTATGAAAAATACTTTAACTTTATTAAATTTGCAAAAACCGGTGACTTAGCATATCAATACTGTGATTTCAATTTCCAGGACTGAGATCAGAGATTTAGCAAATATAGCTATCACATAAATATTGTCCTCTAAGGACGCTACAGATCGGCACAAGGCCCCAAACAAGGCTTACCGCCCACAAACATATCAAATACAGTGTATTTCCAACACTAATAACATATTATTTACATCCGGGATGGACCAAGTCTCAATCCCCAGTCACAATCAATCCCGCATTTGCCACGGTGTGCGAGCCACGCCCTAATACGTCACAATGTGCTAAGCCGGGGTTTCGAACCCTCAGGCTACCATATACACAAACTACTCACCTCTAGCCGGTCGTAGATTCATCCGCGATGCCTTTTCCTTTGAATTTAGCTCCCTCGTGCGTAGAATCTAGTCAAACCACAATAATTATATCAAATACGGGTCAAAGAATCATAACCCATTTCAATTTACATGAAATTCGCATAAATACACTAAGTTGGTAAAACCCGACCCGGGCCCACTGCTCGGAAAATTCCGAAATTAGTACCAACGCGACCCTCGTCTCGCCACGAGTCCGTGCATATAAAATTTATCGAAATCGGAGTTCAAATGGCCTTCCAAAACTCAAAATCCCGTTTTCAATACCTAGGCCACAATTCTTCAAGATTTCTACCCAAATTTCATGAAGATTGAAGTTAATTCTACCATAAAATGATGTTTTTGAGTCAAGAATCTTACCTCCGATGAATACCCGATGATTTCTCAGTGTTCTCCTCGAGTTTTCTTCTCTCTAGGGCTCAAAATTGTGTTTTGGGTGAATGAACCCGCGACCCCTCTGTTCTGTGATTTAATTCACTGCCAGAGCAATTTGCTCTACGCGTTCGCGTGAGCCCTCACGCGTTCGCGATTCTCGGCTTCCAGTTACTCTTCGCGTACACGATGCCAACCACGCGTTCGCGATGCTCAAACTCCCAGCCGCCCAAATTCCTTCTACACGTTCGCGATCCCCCACACGCGAACGCGATGCACCCTCTCACGAACCTACGCGAACGCGACCCCGGGAATGCGATCGCGAAGCACAAGACCCATGGCCTACGCGAACGCGACACCCTAACCACAAACACGATGCATTGATACGCCTGGCCTTCGCGAACGCGACCTATGTCACGCGAACGCGAAGGTCTAATTGACTGGGCAGAAACCTGCAGTTTTCTGCAGATTTTGCCAAGTCCCATATGCCCGGTTGATGGTCCGAAATCATCCCGAGGCCCCCGGGACCCCAACGAACACCACCAACATACTCCAAAACATGATACGGACTTGTTCCAATCACAAAAACACCATCCTAAACATCAAAATCACCATTTCCACACGAATTCAAGCCTAAGTTTCTTCAAAACTTTCAAAACTAACATTCAATCCAAAACCCGATCAAACGATGTCCGAATGACCTGAAAATTTGCGGACATATCCAAAATCACATAACGAAGCTACAGAAATTGTCGGAATTCCATTCCGACCCCGGATCAAAATATCACCTACCATCCGATTTTCGCCAAAATTCAACCTTCGCCAATTCAAGCCTAAAACTACACCGGACCTCCGAATTTAATTCTGATTGCTCTCCTAAGTCATAAATGATCCCCCGAAACTAGTCGAATCATCGGAACCCGGTTCCGAGCACTCTAACTCAATAGTCAACTCTAGGTTGACTTCCCAATTTCAAGCTTCCTTCAAACATGCTATTTGCTTCATTTTCAACCCAAATCACTCCTAATTCACCCGATATACTCTAATACTGATATAAAAGCATAAGACATGTAAATGCAAGGTAACGGGGTGGTAATTCCCATAACGACGGGATGAGTCGTTACAAAGCTGTTTGATGAATTGCATAAAAGAGCAAATATATACTTAATTGAAGTGAGTAAATGTCTATTAGCTTAGAATTATTTTCTAGCTAAAGTTTAGATGATTATTTTGACATATGTGTATAAATTTTTAGATTTTTGTGTTATTCTTATATTCCATTTCATGTTGATAATTCATGAAGAAGCAAGAATCTTAGAAAACAATTTGAATGTTTATTTCATTCTTATGCCATACCTTATATTTAAGGATTCCAGAATAAGTATGTTTGAAAGATTTAGACTTGAAAACTCACAAGAAGAAGTTTTAGAAAGAAAAGATTTTAGGAGTATCCTTTATTCTGAGAAGGGGTCATCGCCCAGGCCGAGAATCCTGACCAAGGTGTTAACTTCCTGAAACTACTTGTGTCAAAGTATGGAGAACACGAGCCGAGTGTCTCGTTGCTGAGAATTTTCCTAGCCAAGCTAAGGTGGTACATAAGCGCTGAGAAATATGAAGCGAGTGTCGCCTTGTGGATTGACCCTATTTGATCAGGTTAGGGTCGAACCCGTGCCAATCACACGGTGACTAAGACAAAAATAAGTTAGGATAGTTGGAACTCCCGAAGTAAGAAGTGATGTATTTTTTAAAAAAAATAAAAAGAAAATAGCTTCTTTTAGAATATTCATTAAGTGCTACTATGAAATTATATTAGAATTCTTCTTATAAGCTTTATATTCCCATGTATTTTGAATCGTTGCTTGTAATGAATATTTTATTGAAGTTTCATTCCCTGACTTTTAGATTCAGTGAGTACAATGGATGGTGTATGGGGCCAAATATGACCCTTCACATCTCTACGCCAAGAGGGTACGACCCCTTTCATATACTCCTTATAACATGGGTATGGTTCGGACGTAAGGATGTGAACGACATCACTCACGCTTGGGCATCCCCATTAAGAGGACGTCGACTACGCTTCAATATTTTTTATTATTATTTTAAAAGGCGTCCCATTTCTATATAAAGGGGCCTCCCATTGTAAAAGACCAAGTGTTATTATCTAATAATACAACTCTCCCACTCCCTCTCTATGTTCTTAACTTCGATAAGCAATTGTTCTTTAAGTTCTTCATTTTATGCAACATCTTCTATATCACAACTACATCGATCTCGCATCTAGGTTTACTATACTTGGTTGCGAGTTACCCCTTTTCTATCTTTTTGATTGTTTTTAAGCTTATAAAGTAACAATTAACTTTTGAGCCAAACAATTTTGCGCCGTCTATGGGGATTTCGAGAATCAAAATCATACCACCTAGAGATCAGCTAACCACTTTCCTCTACATCGCATGAAAATCTAAGATGGCCGAAACGGACACTAGATCCAAAGCAATAATCAAGGTCACAACCAACCTCCTTGGCCTTCTCAACGAGGCCAGCGACGATGCTATCATCAATACAACCCCCGGCACCGCACCGGGTGCAGAGATCCCACCTTCCCCTTTTGAGGATCCAACGATCTTGCATGACAAAGGAGCTTCCACATCTGTTGCCAATGAGGCACCATCGGTGGTCAGAAAACTAATGGAAGAGTGGCTAACAAGTACCTTAAGCGGCTTGGTCAAGAAGCCATCACAAGGCAACATAAGGTCAGTACCAACGATAAATATTACCAATGCCATGGGCAAACAGGAGGAGACGCGAGTAAGCAACCAACCCATCGAGACGCAGATCAGTGATGGCAAGCTAACTGCCATCCTGAGGAAGATGGAGGAAATGGAAAGCGAAAATAAAGTACTCCGCGACCAGATGAAGGAACACCAGGAGAGGGTCGACAAAATTTCCGGATCCCCTAAGTTGCTACCAAAACGTGACATGGGGAGGTTTGTAGAGCAGCCGTACTCTGAAGAAGCTGCCCCCTACTCTATCCTAAAAACCTTCAAGATGCCCCCTACTTGAGGGTGTATGACGGGGCTACTGATCCCGAGGATCATCTGATCCATTATGTCACTGCCGTGAAAGGCAACGACCTATCAAAAGAACAGGTACCATCAGTACTGCTGAAAACGTTTGGCGAGACGTTGATCGGATGAGCCTTGACATAGTACTCCCAGCTGCCTACCAGGGCAATATCAATGTTCAAAGAAATGGCGGATAAGTTCGTCACCGCCCTTGGGGGTGCAAAGAAGGCAGAGGCAAGTGTCAACGACATCATTGCCATCAGACAAACCACAAGTGAAGGGCTCAGGCCAGATTCAACATGGTGAGAATGAGCTTGCCAAACGTATCGAAAGGAATGGCACTCGTAACCTTCCAGAACAGACTAAGCAGAGATGGTTCAAGTGTAAGGCCCCGTAAAATTTTTTGAGTAATTTAAGATTTCGTCGTGCCAAGGTAGGCTAAATTATTTTATTTCGTGTGCAAATAAGGATTTATGATATGATGGATATCAATTAGATGTGTTAATAAGTGTATAAGTCTTATTATAAGTGATTTGGGGTCTAAGGAGAGGCCTAAGTCTAAGCCAAGATGGAAAATTGCATATTAGACGAAATCTGTAAAAGAGTGCGCACAAGCCCTCACTTTGAACGATTATATCTCCAGTTATATTATGAGTTGTGTGAACATCAACCTATCAATTTAAATCCCTTTGAGTCTAGTTTTCAACGCAACAAACCGTTCATCATTTGGAGGTGTATACAGAAAGTTATGACCATTATACTGGACATGCATCGCCAGCGTGCCCAGGCGCGCGGCCGCGGGTTCGACCGTGGAGTTCACTGCCCGAAACCGCGGGTTTGACCGCGGGGGACCGCGGAAAAATCTGTAAAATGTCTTAAAAACCCCTGTCTGTGTAAAAACCAAAGGGGTATCATCTTTCCTTCAGTTTTGTCATTCAAGATCAATTTTTGAGGGTTTTCTTCCACTCTCTCAAGACTTCAACTCCTCCCATAACCAAGGTAAGGTTTTTGGAGTATTTTGAGTTTATTACTACTCCTAAACATTATTATTAACACGGATTGATCTTGAAAATCCATAGATTTTATTCAAATTCTTGAACTTATCAAGAACACCACAAGTGAGTATTCTCAAGATTCTTACTACAAGAGGTATGTCTATCATCTCCAACAACTCTATGGTGATTATTTATGTATGATAGACACATTAGAACTTATGGGATGATGATTGAAAGCCATAAGTGCCTAACCTAGGTTGTGTTGGTTGTAGAGATTGTGAAATGAGCTAATTAATAAGGTTGATGGTTGGTATGAATGAATGGTCGTATATATATGTTGTTGGGAGTTATAAAAATTGGTTGGGAATGATAGTAGGGTGAATTGTTGGTTAATAGTGATAGTTGGATGAACCAACACCATAGTTATGAGGTGTAAATATTTATACCTATAAGGTGTTTGATAATATGCCTAAATGGCACAAGTTATGGAATTTGTTACTAATATTAGTCCTATTGAATGTTGTATTGTAGATTGAAGTTATTTAAGTGTATTGGGACATTGTAGTATCAATAAGGGGGAAAATCTCAGATATGTATACCTAACTTTAACCTTTGTAAAAGTCAACTTGTTTGGAGTACGAGAAACTGGTACGTGTTATTTATGTGAATTATTTGTGAATTTTGGTTGTTTCCTGGGTGTTAAGGCAAGATGGCCTAGTTCATGAATTCTTGTGACCGATATATCTTGAATGTTGTTGGTTATGTTTTTTCCAATATAATGGTGTATGAAATTGGCAATAAACCAAATATGATGGTGAAAGTGTTATGTGGCAACAGTTGAGAAACAAATGATGGAAAGAAATCGTAATTGATGCAATTGGAACAACTGTGGTAATAACATATTTGGCTTGTTGTGGGTAATTGTGGTGGTGACTTAAATTGCATATGAGTTGTTGAAAATGATGGAAATGGTATTGATGGCTACGGAAATTCTTGTGGATTGTTGTGGTTGTTCTTTAAGAATTGTCGTTGTTGTTCTTTGTGAATTATGGTTATTGTTGTTTTGTTTGTGAATTATGACTTGTACGGTTGGATTGGGTTGCGCGCCGCAATACAAAGTAATAAAGTGTGGGTTGTGGTGATAAGGGTGGTCGGGGTAATAAGGGTGGAAAAGTGATCGAAATCACTATTGAAATGAAATTATGAAAAAGAATGTGAAATCATTGATGTGAAAATGTTGAAGGGGAAAAAGGAGAGATTGTAAACTTGTTTGGCTTGATTGTACCTTTCATGTGCATTTGATTGTTGATTCTATTACTGTTTGTTATCTGCGTAGTGATTGATCTTACTTGGGATAAAGTTTGTTTATACATACTAGTACAATTCAAATGTACTGACGTCCCTTTTTGCCGGGGGCGCTACATTTATGTTATGATTGTAGGTGGTTCTATAGCAGGTATTCCAGTCCACCGGTAGTAGCACTCCTTCACTCTCCCGCAGCTGCATTGGTGAGCCCCACTTCCTCTTGGGGTCATGTGTGGTTCATGCCATCTACTTTTGAGTTTATTGTGTATTGTAAAGTATAGTCGGAGCCTTGTCGTCGGTAAGTATTGGTTGAGTTTCTAGTATTCATAGAGGCTCCGTAGACACAATGTGGGTGGTGTATAAAAGTATTTTGGGTAGTAACTGTACAGTTCGGAATCGCGGTCCACGTTGGTAAATATTGTATGTATTTTTGTAAGTAACTGGTATCAAATGTTGGAATTGATAAAAGAAAGAAATGAACTCAAGTGGTAAGTTTATGCTTAAGTCTTAAATTGATATTTCAAAAGGATAATGTATATTGGAAATTACGGGGTAACGCATGGAATGGAAAGGTAATTCCAGGTCCGCTTGACTGGGGTCCTCCGGTTGAGCGCCGGTCGCGCTCCTCGGATTTTGGGGTGTGACAAACTTGGTATCAGACCTTAAGGTTTTAAAGTGTCCTAGGATGTCTCAGAGCCGTGTCTAGTAGATTCCTTCTTATCGGTGTGTCGTCGACCACATCTATAAGTTGGAAGCTATATGGACATTTAGGAATATTACCCTTCTTCAACACTCCAAATTGTGCGATAAAGCTTGTCTATAAGATTGTTTTCTAACTCGTGCGTTGAGATTCAAGGTAAGTTTGAATGCTCTTTCGTCTATTACATGTAATGTTGTCATATGTCATGACCAATGGGAAAAGATATGGATATTATGGAGATGGTACATGTATCTTGTTGAATAAACAGTATGGATATATAGTATAAGTACATAGTACTATAAGTATACTTTATTTGAGAAAAGTGTTAAAAGTGATTACCCGTCCAAAGAGGCATTGATTTGATAAATGAGATGTAAGATTGAATAGCACACGTGGATAGTGCGAGAAGTATGTAAATGATCCTAAGGTGTGAAAGAATATTGGTTATATAAGCACGTGATATATAAGAGAATGACCAAGAGATAAATGATGAGAGGTGTAAGTCTCTCACATGAGGTAAGAAGTTATGAAATGAGACTCAATTGAACCCAAGGTGAGAAGACCCTTGTACTACAAATTTTATAAGGACCTAGAAGGGTACGAAGTGGTATTAAACTCATAAAGGACATTGACATGGGAACTTAGAATCACATACCTGCATGGCTGAATAAGAGTAGTGAACTTATGAGAATAATATTATGGTGACTTAAATCTCCCTAATAGTTGAATATATATTTGAGGGATAGATATATGAGGCATATGTCCCTAAAGTTTCAAAATTCAAGACTTGTGTCAAAATCCTGGACATTCACCCCAAGTGGAGGAGGAAGGGCCATCGTGAGGCCACTTAAATACAATGAAACAAGAGTGAGACCATGTAGCTATGATATTTGAATATTTTGGTGAAGACATGTGTGGGCTAGAAAAGAGATAATAGGTAACATGACTCTCTGAAAGGATATGCTAATGATAGACAACTAGTACCCCAAGAAGGTTAAGGAAGGTAAATTCTTAACACATGGCAATGTGAATGATAGGGTCAACGATTCTAGAAAATAAGAGTATGCTTGTAAAGAGATTTTATACTTGTTAGAAGGTCGGGAGAAATGGAACCCAAGGAAGTACCATATGTCAAATGTGAAAGATTGCGGGTTCTTAGAATGGGCTAATCATAGATTAGTGATTTAACCAAAGTTCCAGGATATTAAGAAAGCCAGAACGAGTGGGAGAAATAAATGTGTTGCTACAACAACCCAAAATTATATTTGGGCTTGATAGAAAGCCTCTAAAGAATCTTACAAATAGATAAGTGTTAAGTGATATGCAGACAAACACACTTTCCTACGGATATCCTAATAAGAGTTAAGAGTTGATCTGGATGAAATACCTAAGGTAAGAGACCACATAATATATGGAAGAGTGCGTCGCTATTCGCTAACTACGAAGATTGAAGCGAGAAGAAATGGAGAGAAAACCTTTAAATTGAGATGGTCATGGTTATCATAAAATGTCTTGCATCAAAATGTTGGACTCGCTTAGAGCACAAGTGTTAATAAAAGTTATAAGGGACTAACCATCCAACCGACATGAGTGACACTAAATATCAACTAAAGGATCTAGAGATAGTTCATGTCTACATACAATGGGAAGTGAGAATACCGTTGGTGAAGTTGTGGTACTGTAAACTGATTAAACAAGGCATCATAATATTACAAGTTCACGGGAGGCAGACAAATGTGTGGGACAATAAGGATAATAACTATGCACTATCCGCAAAATGGAATGGGAATGAAAGTTCCAATTAGAAAGAAAAGATGGCACTGCATATTGTCCATGCCAAAGGGTGATCAATAAGGGAAAGGCAACACAATCTACCCAAAGTGCAAATTAAAGGTTCGGAATAGATTGAAAGAGGATGAACACTTGTTACGGACCAAACGTGTTTACCATGGTAACTCTTAAGCCGCAATATCAGGGAACTTTATTGGTTGCTACAATATGGGGAATGAGGTGAGTTACTCATCAAGGATAGAATCAAGTGGACTAAATCTTACACTTAAGAGTAAAACCAAAAGTCGTTGTTGAAGAATTGAGGATGATTTAAAGTTTCAAAGAATGCCCCTCACGGGCTAGTGACCCTTCCTAAATTATATACATATAAAGGTTGTTGATATACGTTTTGAGAGGTATTTAACTGTAAAGAGGGATCATGGGAATTTTCATAGGGGAAGTAGCACGGTTTCTTAAATTCTATAATGCACATGTGGGGAGAAGAGGTTGGCTAAGAACAGTTAGAGCACAATGTTACCTTACATTTGATACAATATCGTGCAAGTTGTGTTATCAGGGTATGTACGCAAGTTAGCCAGTGTTATTCATTTGAGACAGAAGGTCATATGAGAAAAATCATTCAGTAATGTCTTTTGTTGAGAATTTGGTAGCGTTTGTAGCAATTATTCACATGAGATTGTAACCATATCAGGGAAATTATAGTACAACTCAATTTGTGAAAGGTCTTATGTAAGAGGAATATGATAAAGATGCTCCACTAATGATGTAACGTGTTAAGGTGATAGTTTATGCCTCCAGGTTTGGTTTGGGGTGTCTATTGATGCAACATGAGAAGGTTATAGCGTATGATTCGAGACAACTCAAGAATCACGAGAATAATTATCCGACACATGATTGGAGCTCGCGGCAGTTGTGTTTGCTTTGAAAATATGGCGGCATTATCTTTATGGGGTCCATGTGGATGTGTTCTTAGACCATAAGAGTCCACAATATTTGTTCAAGCAGAAGGATTTGAACTTAAGGCAATGACGGTGGTTAGAATTCCTCAAGGATTATGATATGAACATTTTGTACCATCCAGGGAAGGCGAATATGGTGGCCGACACTCTCAGTTGGAAGTCTATGGGTAGTTTGGCTCATTTGGGAGCGGATCAGAGGACTTTCGCTCGGGAGGTTTATCAATTGGCCAATCTAGGGGTTTGCATTTTGACCTCAAACGAGGGGGGTGTTAGGGTGTATAATGGAGCAAAATCGTCACTTGTAGTGGAAGTCAAGGAAAAGCAGTTTATTGACCCAACAATGACACAGATAAAGGAATCAGTTTTGAACAACAAGACTTCGGCATTTTCACTCGGCGACGATGATGGTGTATTGCGATGTCAAGGAAGGATACGTGTTCCGGATGTGGATAAGCTTCGGGAGAGAGCAATGGTGGGGGTCATAATTCTGGATATCCCGTGTACCCAGTGTCTACAAAAATGTATAATGATCTTAAAGATATTTATTGGTGGAATGGTATGAAAAGAGGTGTGGCGGACTTTGTATCTAGGTGTTCGAATTGTGAACAAGTAAAGGCTGACATCAGCGGCCTAGCGGGTTAACTCGGCTTATGAAAATACCAATGTGGAAATGGGAAATGATCAACATGGATTTCGTGGTAGGGTTACCTCACACTCAGTGCAAATTTGACTCAATTTTGGTGATAGTGGATCGACTAACCAAATCAGCTCACTTCGTTAAAGTCATTCAGGAAAGGATGAAGATTGCTCAAAATTGACAGAAATCCTATGTGGATGTTCGTCGAAGAGACTTGGAATTTCAAGTTGACGATTGGGTATTCTTGAGGGTATCTCCTCTGAAGGGAGTCATGCGATTCGGGAAGAAAGGGAAGTTGAGTCCTAGATATGTTGGGCCGTATCGAGTTACTCAAAGGATAGGGCAGGTGGCTTATAGGCTGGAATTGCGCCCTAAAATGTCATTAGTACACCCGGTATTCTATGTGTCTATGATGAAGAAAGTGGTTGGAGATCCATATTCCATCATGCCAGTTGTGTGACGACCCAAAGGGTCATCACTTATTTTATTAATAATTTCGAGCTTCCGAGGCCTTGAAAACCTCATTCTATGTTGCCTCGATTTACGTGCACGATCCGAGCATGTAGCCGGAAAGATTTTGTGATAGAAAATATGAATTCTATGAGAAATTTGGATAAAAATGATATTAATATTGATATGGTTGACTTCGGTCAACATTTTTGGTAAACGGATCCGGACCGAGATTTGGATGGTCCCGAGAGGTCCGTAGGAAAATATGGGACTTGGACATGCGTCCGGAGTCGAATTCCGAGGCCTAGAGCCCAAGTTATGAATTTTTATGTGAAATTGTTTTTGATGTAATTATTAAAGGAAATAAATTAATTGACCTTGGTATCGGGCTCGTATTTTGGTTCCGACGCCCGGTACAAGTCTTAAATATTATATATGTGATTTCTGTAAAGTTTGGTGACATTTGGATGTCGTTTGAGATGTTTTGGACCTTGAGTTCCAAGTTAAGAAGTTTTAAAAATCAAAAGTATGAAAATCATGAGTTTGAGGCTTGATTTGATGAAAACGAGGTGATATTGGCGATGTGATCGCACGAACAAGTTCATAATGTGTTTTTGAGGTTATGTGCATATTTGGTTTGGAGCCCCGGAGGGCTCGGGTGAACTTTGGATAGGCCACGAGATCAATTTTTCATGTTAGAAGTTGCTGTCTGCAACTGGTCTGCAAAGTTCGCAAATGCGAACAATAGTTCGCAAATGCGAACTCCCCACTATTCTGCAGAGTTCGCAAATGCGAACAATAGTTCGCAAATGCGAACTCCCCCCCCTATTGTGTCTGTGTTCGCAAATGCGAACAATAGTTCGCAAATGCGAACTTGACCTTTCTGTGCCTGTGCTCGCAAATGCGAGCTATGGTTCGCAAATGCGAACTGGCCACTATTCCGCATGGGTTCGCAAATGCGAACAATAGTTCGCAAATGCGAACCTCCCCATATTTAGCCTGTGTTCGCAATTGCGAACAATAGTTCGCAAATGCGAACTTCCCAGTTTTGCCTTGGCTTCGCAAATGCGAAGAAAAGTTCGCAAATGCGAACTTCCCACCCTTAACTTATTTTTCAAACTCCAGAAATTGGTCGGGGTTCGCAATTGCGAACCCATGTTCGCAAATGCGAACACAGAGACCTGAAAAACACGAATTTCAGTCATTTCTTCATTTTTCACAAAACCAAAACACCCATTTGCGACTCTTCAAGGATTTCTTCTTCATCAAAACGATTGTAAGTCACTTTTTACTTAATTCTTTCAATTCCTAACATCATTAAACATGTTTTTCATAAGAAATCAAAGATTTTCATGGTAAAATTCTTGTTTTTGTTAGAAAATAGGGTTTTTCATAAATTGGGAATTGGACCTCGAATTGAGGTCCGATTTTGAAACAAATTATATATATGAACTCGTGGGGGATGGGTAACCGGATTTTGGTACTAACCCCGAATTCCGACCATGTGGGCCCGGGGTTGAAATTCACTATTCATGGCAGAATGTTGTAAAAGTGGTATTTGGTCTTAAGAATTAGTTTGTTGAGTAGAATTGATGATATTAAATCAATTGTGTATAGATACAATTGGATTGGAGTCAAATTCGAAAGGAAAGGGCATTGCTACGGATTAAATCATTCGTAAACTTTCGAGGTAAGTGTTTGTTCTATCCTAGCTTGTAGGGATATGAATTTAATTATAAATATTGTTGACATAGAGATTATTGGCTAAATGCCGGTAACATATATACTATATATTTGGGGAGCGGGTGGTACGCCTACCACAAGATATAATTATTGATATAATTGGGAGCGGGTGGTACGCCTACCACGAGATATAATTATTGATATATTTGGGAGCGGGTGGTACGCCTACCACAAGATATAATTATTGATATAATTGGGAGCGGGTGGTACGCCTACCACGAGATATAATTATTGATATATTTGGGAGCGGGTGGTACGCCTACCACGAGATATAATTATTGATATAATTGGGAGCGGGTGGTACGCCTACCACGAGATATAATTATTGATATATTTGGGAGCGGGTGGTACGCCTACCACGAGATATAATTATTGATATAATTGGGAGCGGGTGGTACGCCTACCACGAGATATAATTATTGATATATTTGGGAGCGGGTGGTACGCCTACCACAAGATATAATTATTGATATCATTGGGAGCGGGTGGTACGCCTACCACGATATATAATTATTGACAATTGGGAGCGGGTGGTACGCCTACCACAAGAGATAATTAATGTGATAGTTGGGAGCGGGTGGTACGCCTACCACGAGACATGAAATGAAAGAGGAAATTGAGACAAGAAAGTAAGGTTTATTTTGTTGATTTGATTATTCTGGATAACTTGAGTTATTGACTGTTATTTTAGAGCAGAGTATTTCTTTATAAATGTATCGTATATATACATATATATATATCTATATTGCAACTGTACAGGTTTAGGTGGGTGACTGGCCTTAGCCTTGTCACTAGTTCGCTGGGATAGGCCAGGCACTTACCAGCACATGGGGTCGGTTGTGCTGATACTACACTCTGCGCTCTTTTGCGCAGATACAGGTTACGGACAGCAGCAGCGACAGTAGAGACTTGTGGATTTTTCGACTACTGAGACTACGAGGTAGCCTTGCAGGCGTCCGCAGGACCTGTTGTCTCTTCTATCTATGCTTTTCATTCTGTTATCTCATGTAATCGAGATAAACAGCTTGTATTTTCTTTCAGACAGTTATGTGTATTATTCTTAGAAGTTCGTGAGTATTGTGACACCAATCTTGGGTAGTATATCAGATTTGGATTTTCTTTATCACATTTGACTAAGTCTTCCGCTGTAATTTTTATGTTGTTAATAAGAAATTAGTAATTAATGGAGATGTAATTAATATTTGGCTTGCCTAGCTTCCATTTAGTAGGCGCCATCATGACCCCGATGGTGGGAAATCCGGGTCGTGACAAGTTGGTATCAGAGCACTAGGTTGCATAGGTCTCACAACTCACGAACAACCTTAGTAGAGTCTGAAGGATCGGTACGGAGACGTCTATATTTATCCTTCAGAGTCTATTGAGTTAGGAAAAAGTCTCTCATTTGTTCTTTCTTGTCGTGCTACTTGATCCTCAATTACTGATTGAATTCCTATTCTGTCCTTTCGCAGATGGTAAGGACACGCACTTCTTCGTCCGCTGACCAGCAGCCTGAGCCCCAGACAGCTCCTGTGAGGGGCAGGGGTCGGGGCCGTATCAGAGGCCGTGGTAGGGGTAGAGCTCATCCTCAGGCGGCTACCCCAGAGGTGGAGCCTCATATTGAGATGGAAGAGGAGGTTCCGGTTCCAGCCGCTCCAGTGGGCCCAGCTCAGGTCCCAGGAGAGGTTTTGATTACCCCGGATCTCCGGGATGCTTTAGTCAGAATAGCGGGATTTATGGATAGCATTGCCAGAGCGGGTTTATTATCAGTTGCCCCGGCCAGCTTCTCGGGTCGGGGAGGGGCCCAGACTTCTGTTGCTCGTACTCCGGAGCCGGTGGCTCCTCGGCCTCGAGCACCGGTAATTCAGCCAGTGTGGCCACTCAGTCAGGTACCACAGCTTATGCCGGCGATGGAGCGGCCATGACTTTCGATTCGTTATGGAGGCTTGATCGGTTCTCCAAGCTATTTACCACTACATTCAGTGGAGCCGCATCAGAGGATCCTCAGGACTTTTTATTCAGTTGCCGTGAGATTCTCAAGACTATGGGGATCGTGGAGACAAACGGAGTTGATTTATGTACCTTCGGACTTGCGGGATCCGCCAAGACTTGGTGGAGAGATTATTGCATGACTCGACCGGCGGGGTCCCCGGCTCTATCATGGGACCGGTTTGCGGAAGTTGTTTATGGAGAAGTTTCTCCCTGCTACTCGACGGGGATTTACTTCGGAGGCGGTTTGAGCGCCTCCGTCAGGGCACTATGACAGTTACACGGTATGAGACGAGATTTATTGACTTGGCTCGTCATGCGGTGGTGATACTTCCCACGGAGCGGGAGAGGGTCCGCGGATTTATAGATGGGCTTAATCAGCCGATTAGACTCCGGATGGCTATGGGCGTGGGGAGTGACATATCATTTCAGGAGGCAGCCAATGCAGCACGCAGAGTTGAGATGGCGCTTGCTAGGGGAGGCGGTTATTCTTCAGATAAGAGGCCTCGTCATTCAGGTAGATTCAGTGGTACCTCGTCTGGAGATAGAGATTTTTATGATAGAGGCCATCCTCCTAGGCCTTATCGGTCAGCTCTTCAGGTTTCTCATGATGCTTCAGGTGATCGTAATTCTCAGCCACGCTACTTCTGATCAGCAGCCTATCAGTGCACCGCCACTTCGCTATTTTCAGCAGCCGGGGGCTTGTTTTACGTGCGGTGATCTTAGGCACATTGCAAAGTATTGCCCTCGAGCTTCTGACAGATCTCACCAGCAGGGTTCTCGTGCCATGATTCAGGCCCCAGTTCCCTCACAGCCTGCCCAGCCGGCTAGAGGCGGAGGTAGAGGACATAGAGGTGGAGGTAGAGGTCATAGAGGTGGAGCTCGGACCGATAGAGGTAGAGACCAGCCAGCAGCTGATCGTCCTAGAGATACTGCTCAGGGTGGTGGGGCACAGCCCCGATGTTATGCACTTCCTGCCAGACCAGAGGCTGAGTCTTCTGATGCCGTCATTACGGGTATTATTTTGGTTTGTGATAGAAAGGCATCAGCATTATTTGACCCTAGGTCTACATATTCGTATGTGTCTTCCTATTTTGCACCACACTTGATTCAGCCCAGTGATCCACTGAGTGTTCCTGTTCATGTGTCTACACCAGTAGGCGACTCTATTGTGGTTGATCGAGTTCATCGGTCATGTATTATAGTAATTGAGGGTCTTGAGACCCGTGCTGATTTATTACTCCTAAATATGGTGGACTTCGATATTATACTAGGCATGGACTGGCTATCTCCGTATCATGCTATTCTAGATTGCCATGCCAAGACTGTGACTTTAGCCCTGCCAAATTCGCCTCGTATAGAGTGGAAAGGAATTTCAGGTCATACTAGCCGTAATGTTATTTCTTATGTTAAAGCTCGGCGTATGGTTGGAAAGGGATGCTTGGCTTATTTGGCCTATGTCCGTGATTCTAGTGCTGAGGTTCCTTCTATTGACTCTGTGCCTGTGGTTCACGAATTTCCTGAAGTATTTCCTTCAGACTTGCCAGGTATGCCGCCCGATAGGGACATTGATTTTTGCATTGATTTGGCTCCAGGCACTCAGCCCATTTCCATTCCCCCATACCGTATGGCTCCGCCGGAGTTAAAAGAATTGAAGGAACAATTGCAGGATTTACTTGAAAAGGGTTTCATTAGGCCCAGTGTTTCGCCGTGGGGTGCACCTGTATTATTTGTAAAGAAGAAAGATGGTTCGATGAGAATGTGCATTGACTATCGACGGTTAAACAAGGTGACTATCAAAAATAAATATCCACTTCCGCGAATTGATGATTTATTTGACCAGCTTCAGGGTGCCAAGGTATTTTCAAAGATAGATTTGAGATCTGGCTATCATCAGCTGAAGATTAGGGCATCCGATGTCCCTAAGACCGCGTTCCGCACTCGGTATGGACATTATGAATTTCTGGTCATGTCTTTTGGGTTGACAAATGCTCCAGCGACTTTTATGGAATTAATGAATCGGGTGTTCCGGCCTTATTTAGACTTGTTTGTAATAGTCTTCATTGATGACATATTAATATATTCCCGCGGTCAGGAGGAGCATGCGCAACATCTCAGAGTGGCCTTACAGACTCTGAGAGATAGCCAGCTATATGCAAAATTTTCAAAGTGTGACTTTTGGCTAAGTTCAGTTGCATTCCTGGGTCATATTGTGACGGCAGCAGGTATTCAGGTTGATCCGAAGAAAATTGAGGCGGTCAAGAGCTGGCCTAGACCGACATCAGCCACAGATATTCGGAGTTTCTTGGGGTTAGCGGGTTATTACCGCCGATTCGTAGAAGGATTTTCTTATATTGCAACCCCACTGACCAGATTGACCCAGAAGGGTGTTCAATTTGAATGGTCCGATGAATGTGAGGCGATCATTGAGAAGCTCAAGACATCTATGACTACGGCACCGATATTGGTTTTGCCCATAGGTTCAGGGCCTTATACAGTTCATTGTGATGCTTCCCGTATTGGGCTTGGCGTAGTATTGATGCAGGATGGCAAGGTCATTGCTTATGCTTCGAGTCGGTTGAAGATTCATGAGAAGAACTATCCAGTGCATGATCTAGAATTGGCGGCGATTATTCACGCATTGAAGATCCGGAGGCATTATTTGTATGGTGTAGCATGTGAAGTGTACACCGATCATAAGAGTCTTCAGTATTTGTTTAAGCAGAAAGAGTTGAATATGAGGCAGAGAAGATGGCTAGAGTTGCTAAAAGACTATGATGTTACTATTTTATATCACCCAGGTAAGGCCAATGTGGTGGCCGATGCATTGAGTAGAAAGTCTACCAGCATGGGTAGTCTTGCATATATTCCGGTCAGTCAGAGACCATTAGCTATAGATGTCCGGGCCTTAGCTAACCGGTTCGTGAGATTAGACATTTCTGAGCCTAGCAGGGTGTTAGCCTGCACGGTTGCTCGTTCTTCCTTATTTGAGCGTATCCGTGAGAGGCAATTTGATGATCCTCATTTGCGTGAGTTGAGAGATACGGTACAGCGGGGAGGTGCCACACAGGTAAATCTAGATGATGATGGGATATTGAAATTGCGGGGTCGAGTTTGTGTGCCCAATGTCGAAGGAATTCGAGAGTTAATCTTAGCGGAGGCCCACGGCTCACGGTATTCTATTCACCCAGGTGCCGCGAAGATGTACCGGGACTTACGTCAGCACTATTGGTGGCGGAGAATGAAGAAAGATATCGTTGCGTATGTCGCTCGGTGTCTAAATTGTCGACAGGTGAAATATGAGCACCGGAGACCCTGGTGGTGTATTCCGGAGAATTGAAATTCCCGAGTGGAAATGGGAGCGGGTCACTATGGACTTCGTTATTGGACTTCCTTTGACTCGGAGGAAATTTGATGCTATTTGGGTCATTGTTGATAGGCTGACCAAGTCGGCACACTTTATTCCAATATCTGTCTCCTACTCATCGGAGAGGTTAGCGGAGGTTTACATTAGGGAGATTGTTCGTCTCCGTGGAGTGCCAGAGTATCTATTATCTACGATCGGGGTACGCGGTTTACCTCGCGGTTACGGAGAGCGGTCCCGGCGGGAGTTAGGCACCCGAGGTTCGGTTGAGTACGGCATTTCATCCTCGGACGGATGGCCGGTCCGAGAGGACTATTCGGATTCGTGAGGACATGCTTCGAGGCTGTGTTATTGATTTCGGAGGCTCGTGGGATCGGTTTCTACCATTAGCAGAGTTCGCCTACAATAACAGTTACCAATCTAGCATCCGGATGGCTCCGTATGAGGCGTTGTATGGTAGGCGATGTCGATCACCGGTTGGATGGTTTGAGCCGGGAGAGGCTCGGTTGTTGGGTACGAGACTTAGTTCGGGAGGCCTTGGATAAGGTCAAGACTATTCGGGAGAGATTGCGTTCGGCTCGGTCCAAAGCAAAAGACTTATGCGGATCGCAAGGTGC